>QJPP01005287.1:0-98863 GCA_003996215.1 Jaltomata sinuosa
TCTTCCTGGTCCCTACCTTATCTCTCCCTTCTCTGTATCAATCAAGGATGAACTCAAATTCATCCTCAGCCTCAATACCATTAAATGAAGAAGGTTTCATTTTTAAAAACTTGATTAGCAACTCATGCTTGGTCTCGGTCATAATGGGGCCTAGTGTAGGATGGGGAAATGCCTATATACCCAAATCCTCATCCATTGTGGGTTATAGAGTGGCAGTGGCATGAGCACCTAGAACCTGGAAAGTTAGCATAGTGGGGGTGGCTCTAGCACCAGCTAACCCGCTCAAAAAATCTAAAACTTGCTGAATAACCTCAGAAAAACATCAGAGGAAGGGTTGCACCTCCATCTGGTGCTGCCACCTCCAGTTCTACACCATTCTCATCCACTACCTCAGCCTCCTCAAAATGATCCTCGGTGCGGGAGGTGATGTTGCCCTCTAACAGGCTTAGTCATCTGCTGCTTGAGCTCCATCCCTAGAGGGTCTTGATCTCCCTCTTCCCCTTCCCTTACACTTGTCTCATCCCTGAATAGCCAGTTCCGCAGCTGGAGCTACTTCTCTTGCTCCATTTGCTCTAGTATTCACCATCTGCAGACAAAAGAATGAAAATGGTTAGATACCAATTTGGATCGCCAAATACCAATTGGAATCAAGTTATAGCACGAAGGAAGAAAGAAAGGATAGTTCCTAAGGTCCTATAGCCTCTTAAAGAAAAGTACAGACATCTTCGTACCATTATGCGAGACTCTACTAGACCCTTTTGGTACGAGAAGATCAATGAATCTAGAGCTCTAATACCAACTTTGTCATGACCTAAAACTATCATGAGTGGAACCCACACTAAACCCCCGATGGGAGAACCAACTAACCAGTCAACATTATAACCCAAATTAGGCAACTAAAGAATTTCCATTAAAAAAACCAAGAATTCGTATCTTAAATGAAAATAAGAATTAAGCTTGCGGAAATGAACCATCCTTAGAATCTGAAATTCATCATACTAAAACTCTAATAATTGTCTAAAACAAGGGGATGCAACCCCAAAACATAAATAACATCTAAGTACAAAATAATGGACCAGAAAATAAGTGAAGAACTCATGGTAGCCAAGAAGATGCAGCTAACCCTTGAGATCAAATATAATCTGAATCACAGTTGTGGTCTCAAAGCAGTCACAAGAAAATGCCATGTACTCAACAAAAGTAGAGCACATGCAGTATCAGTACAAAAGAAACAATGGTGTACTGGTAGGATCATAGGCCAACCCAAAATGAGAAATATGAACACATAACCACATCATAGTATAACAAGATAACCATGATACCTTATCATACAACTCTACATCAAGTTCATAACACTTAACCTTGTAACAATGTACAACATGAAATTCAGTCAATATGAGTCAACAAATAACAAGTCAAGTTGAACTATGACCACCAACTAGACTCCAAGTCAACAATCGTGACTTCAACAATCATATAAATAATGTCCTAACTACACAAGTAATAGACAACATTGTAACACCTAGGGAATGTATCCATCTATCTAATTTGAAAACCTCAGAAAATTCCAAGTTACCAGAGACGACGGGTCGGACGACTTTTAGTGGTTTGGCACCACGGCCCATCCTGTGCACTTATTGTCCAAGTTCTAGAGGACCCTTAAATTTTTTCTAGAGATGACGAGTTGAAGCACGGTCCATCCTTCCGGATGACGGATCATTATCCCACTCTCTACTGAGACTCGTCGTTCAAAGTTCAAAAACTTCTCTTTCAGGTCCCTTAAATAACGGGTTGTAGGATGGTCCGTCCTTCTGGATGACGGGTCATAATTTCACTAGTAGTCCCAGAGGTCCAGAAGACTCGAAGACTTCTCTAGGAAAATCATGACTCACAGGATGGTCCGTCCTTCTGAAGTACGGACCGTTGACCAACTCGTGGTCCCTGAGATTGACCTTTTTAATAGTTTTTCTAAATTAAGTTTCGGAGGTATTTTATTCATTACTCACCCTTTTAACTCCTAAGTGATGTCATTTTGACTATTTCAAGAAGGGTTTTCACCCTCATTAACCTAAGTTTCTTCTCATTACTCCACTTTTCTCCCAAAAGGGAAAATTCTTCTCCAAGCTTCAAGTTTCAAGCTCCAAGTTCAAGTCTCCTAAGTCTTTCCAAATCAAGTGGGTTATCTTCAACCAAGGTATGTGGGTAATCAACAATGGGTTCCTTTCACCCTTGTGCCCAAAACCCCTAATTCAAATTTTGATTTCATGATCTAAAAATTAGGGTTCTTATCCAATTCTTATGGGGTTTTGCTAAGTATGATCTTCTTATGATTGTTTTATGAAATTATCATTAAATTGCATGATTTCATATGGGTTTTTACATGCTAACTCTTATTTCATGAATTGAAGTTTAACCATGGAAATCCCTACATGCATGAAGATTTATTTAAGCAAATTGGATTTTTATAGCATGTCCCTTATGGATTTTCAAGCATGTGCATGACTAGTTCCTATATTCTATGAAAAAAATCTATGTATTATGAACTTGAACTAGCATGCAAAGTTTTATAAGTCATGAAGTATGCAAGTTTTCCATGTTATGAAGTATTATGCTAGACAAAACACCCGAGGTTCCATCAACGCTCATGAGTCATTTTCTAAAATAAAGCTCATGAGTAGTATGATGATCCGGGTTATGAACAAGTATGAACAGGTATGAACAAGTTATGAACAATTTTGGCATTAGATATGTCACATGTATATGAGCTCATGTTATAATTATGTTTTGGGAGTAGTATTTAGCACCAAGAGACGAGGGTTTAGATAACCCTAGTCCAAAACTACGTTGCCACCATAGGTTTCCCATGTTGAGGCTTATTATGACAGGATCCTGGTATGAAATGGTTCTAACCTTGCCCATTTAGGACAACTCTTTTAGTGTGGGTGCAAGACACTGAACTCCATGTAGCTCAGCAAGGTTTAATGTCAATTAAAATAAACTCTGACATGTTTATTTTCAAGTTATGAAGTTATATGAACCTATATTACGAAACTCAAGTTTTATTTCATGCTTTATGTTTTATGCATTGGTATCTATTTATGACCCTTCTTTAAGTAACAAGTTCATTCTTAAGCATGGTTTAAATTGTTTTTATCATGATTCATGCATCGCTCACATACTCGGTACATCCTATAGAACTGAAGCATATCTTGCGTTGCATCCTTTGATGATACAGATTCAGGTGTTCCTTCCCAGACTCGTGGATAGAGTTCCCGGACCACATCTCATCAGTTGGTGGTGAGTCCTCTTAGGTCGAGGACTATATATATATATAAATATTTGGCTCATATTTGGTTCACACAATGGAAGGAGGCTAGGGTGAGGGACGCGATCCCCATGACTTGGGAGTGTCTTGAGAGGGCCTTCCTTAATAGGTTCTTTCCCCGAGAGTTAAGGTAAGCGAAGGTAGAGGAATTTATGAACTTGAGACAAGGTTCGATGTCGGTGCAAGAGTATAGTCTAAAGTTCACTCAGTTGTCTAGATATGCTCCCTCCATGGTAGTGGACCCACATGATCAAATGAGCAAGTTTATATATGGGGTTTTTGATGTGGTGAAGAAAGAATGTAGGTCTGCTTTGTTGTTGAGTGATATGAACATTTCCCAACTCATGACTCATGCCCATCAGATTGAGGGTGACAAGCTTAGAGATATGGCAAGGGATAATAAGAGGGTTAAATCCGAGGGTTTAGGTTTTGGTCATCACAGGTCCAGAGGTGGACATCGCTCTTCTTTCTAGAAGAAGTCATCAGGATCCATTAATTCTTCTGCCAGTGCTCCTACCCAGGCTCAGAAGCCTCATCATGATCAGGGTGGTAGAGGATCTGGTTCTTATTCCCAGTCTCAGGGAAGTTTTGCTAAGGAGCCTTCTTTCCCCGTTTGTACCAGGTGTGGGAAGAATCACCCGGGAGAGTGTCATTTAGGCTCGGGTGCATGTTATCGGTGTGGACATATTGGGCACTTTCTTAGAGATTGCCCTTCAGCTAAGAAGGGGCAGGGTGGTAGGACTCAGTCTACCCCAGTAGCTTTAGGAGGTTGACCAGCCCAACAGGGCACAACTTCTAGTTCTGGTGGTCAGCGCCAGAACCGCCTTTATGCTATGTCCTCTCATCAGGATCAGGAGGGCTCCCCAGATGTTGTTACTAGTATATTTAAAGTATTCTCTTTTGATGTGTATGCTTTCTTGGACCTCGGTGCTTCCTTATCTTTTGTGACCCCTTATGTGGCATGCAAGTTTGAAGTTTGTTCTGAATTGCTTTTAGAACCTTTTTGTGTTTCTACTTCGATTGGTGAGTCAGTCTTAGCCGAAAGAATCTACCGAAATTGTCCTATATCATTCCTTCATAGAGTTACTTCAGCGGATCTAGTAGAGTTGAAGATGACTGATTTTGATATCATTCTGAGCATGATTGGTTGTATGCGTGTTATGCTTCTGTTGACTATCGTACTCGAGTTGTCAATTTCAAGTTTCCTAATGAACCCGTCTTATAATGGCAATGTAGTCCCCCTTCTTTGAAAGGTCATTTCATATCTTATCTTAAGGCTAGGAAGATGATTTCAAAGGGGTATGTTTATCACATAGTGCGGGTTATGGACACGGAGTCTGAAACCCCATCCCTTCAGTCTGTCCCTGTGGTGAATGAGTTTCTAGAAGTGTTTTCTGAGGATTTGCCCGGAGTCCCTCCCGAGCGGGAGATAGACTTTGGGATAGATCTTCACCCAGATATGAATCCTATCTTTATTCCTCCCTATAGAATGGCTCCCGTGAAACTCAAAGAGTTGAAAGATCAGTTGAAGGATCTTCTTGATAAAGGTTTTATCAGGCCTAGCATTTGTCCATGGGGTGCCCCAGTTTTGTTTGTTCAAAAGAAATATGGCTCTCTTAGAATGTGTATTGATTACCATCAGCTGAACAAGGTCACAATCAACAATAAGTATCACATTCCTAGGATTGATGACTTATTCGATTAGCTTCAGGGTGCTAGTTTCTTCTCCAAGATCGACCTTAGATCCGGTTATCATCAGCTTCGTATTAGAGAGTATGATATTTTGAAGACAGCTTTCAGGACTCAGTATGGTCATTATGAATTTATTGTGATGTCTTTTGGTCTAACAAATGCTCTTGCAGATTTTATGGATTTGATGAACCGTGTGTTCAAGCAGTATTTGGATATGTTTGTGATTGTTTTCATTGATGATATTCTCATTTACTCTCGGAGTGAGGAGGAGCATGTGGATCACTTGAGGGTTGTGTTGAAAACTCTCAAGGATAGACAGTTGTTTGCTAAGTTTAGCAAGTGTGAGTTTTGGATGCAGTCTATTGCTTTTATGGGTCATATTGTGACTAAAGATGGTATTCGGGTTGATTCTCAAAAGATAGAGGCAGTAAAGAACTGGCCTAGACCTACTTCTCCGTCTGATATTAGGTGTTTTTTGGGTTTGGTTGGTTACTACAAGAGGTTTGTGGAAGGCTTTTCTTCTATTGTTGCCCCTTTGACTCGAATGAATCAGAAGAAGGTAAAATTTTAGTGGTTCGACTAATGTGAGAAGCACTTTCAGGAATTGAAGACTAGACTGACCACAGCTCCAGTGTTAGCTCTACCCGAGGGATTAGATGATTTTATCATGTATTGTGATGCTTCTAGGATTGGTTTGGGTTGTATTTTGATGCAGCATGGTAAGGTGATTGCTTATTCTTTGAGACAGCTTAAGAATCATGAGAAAAACTATCCTACTCATGATCTTGAGTTGGCAGTCGTGGTCTTTGCTTTGAAGATTTGGAGATACAACTTGTATGGTGTACATATGGATGTATTTATCGATCATAAGAGTCTCCCGTATGTGTTCACTCAGAAGGAGTTGAATTTGTGGAAAAGGAGGTGGCTTGAGCTCCTTAAGGATTATGATATGAGTGTGCTTTACCATCCGGGTAAGGCCAATGTCGTGGCGGATGCCTTGAGTAGATTTTCCATGGGAAGTGTGTCTTTCGTTGATGATGGGAAAAAGGAATCGGTTATGGAGGTTCATAGGCTAGCTCGGTTGGGAGTTCACCTTATGGACTCGACAGAAGGTGGTGTGATTGTACAAAATGGTGCTGAATCATATTTGGTAGCTGAGGTGCAGGCAAAGCAAGATGAGGAACCCATTCTACTTAAGCTTAAGGGTGCAGTTCATCAGCAGCGGGTGGAGGTTTTCTCCCAAGGGGTATATGGTGTACTTCATTACCAGGGTCGCTTATGTATGTCAGATATTGATGGGTTGAGACAACAAATTCTGACTGAGGGTCACAGTTCTAGATATTCCATCCATCCAGGTGACACTAAGATGTACTGTGATCTATGGGAAGTCTTTTGGTGGAACGTTATGAAGAAGGACATAGCCGGGTTTGTGTCTAAGTGTCCCAACTGCCAACAAGTAAAAGTGGAACATCAAAGGCTGGGTGTCATGCTTCAAGATATTGACCTTCCCACTTGGAAATGGGAAGCGATCAATATGGACTTTATTACTGGTTTGCCTCGTACTCGAAGGCAACATGATTCCATATGGGTGATTGTCGATCAGATGACCAAGTCATCCCATTGTTTGGCCGTTAAGACTACGAATTCAGCAGATGATTATGCCAGACTCTACATTCGGGAGATAGTTCGATTGCATGGTGTTCCTTTGTCTATCATTTTGGATAGAGGTCTTCAGTTTACATCTCAGTTTTTGAAGTCATTTCAGAGAGGCCTTGGTACTAAGGTGAAGCTCAGCACAGCTTTTCACCCTCAGACGAATGTCCAGGCTGAGCGTACTATTTAGACCCTGGAGGATATGTTAAAGCTTGTGTGATTGATTTCAAAGGTAGTTGGGATGATCACTTACCTCTTATCGAATTTGCCTATAACAACAGCTTTCACTCTAGCATCCAGATGGCTCTTTATGAGGCTCTTTATGGTTGGAGATGTAGGTCTCCTATTGGTTGGTTTGAGGTAGGTGGGGAAGCCCTGATTGGCCCAGATTCTGTTCATGAGACTATGGAGAAGGTTCAGCTTATTAGGGAAAGGTTGAAAACTGCTCAAAGTCGACAGAAGTCTTATGCGGATGTGAAGAGGAGGGAGTTGGAATTTAAAGTTGATGATTGGGTTTTCCTTAAGGTGTCACCCATGAAGGATGTGATGAGGTTTGGCAAGAAAGGAAACTTAGTCCCCATTTTGTATGTCCTTATCAGATTTCGAGGAGAGTTGGTAATGTTGCTTATGAGTTAGAGTTGCCAACAGAGTTGGAAGGGGTTCATCCAGTTTTCCATGTTTCCTTATTGAAGAAGTGTGTTGGTGATCCGACTTTGATTGTCCCTTTGGAATATATGGGTGTGAAGGATAGTCTCACCTATGAGGAGGTTCCCGTGGAAATCCTTGATCGTCAGGTTCAGAGGTTGAGAAACAAAGAATTCACTTCGGTGAAAGTCCTTTGGAGGAATCAACTTGTAGAAGGTTGCTACTTGGGAAGCGGAGGAGGCCATAAAGGCCAAATATCCTCATCTCTTTCCTTCCGACTCAGTTCCATCTTGAGGTACTAGTTTACTCCTTAGTATGTCCCTCCGATTCTATTCCACCAGTTTCTCTTATGATCCTAGCATGCATCCATGTTTTATGAAGTTAGTTTATCATGTCTCCAATTGAGAAGTTCAGTTTTTATGAGGTTCCCTTGATTTCCAAGTTTTGATATTTGGTTGGGTTGTTTTCTCCTCAGTTTTTCTTGTTTAGTCTTCATTCGAGGACAAATGATCCTATGGGGGAGATATTATAACACCTCGAGAACGTATCCAGCTATCTAAGTTGAAAACCTCAGAAAATTCCAAGTTACCAGAGGTGATGGGTCGGACGACGGTTCATGGTTTGGGACCACGGCTTATCCTGTGCACTCGTTGTCCAAGTTCCAGAGGACCCCTAAATTTGTTCCAGAGATAATGAGTCGAATCACGGTCTGCCCTTCTGGATGACGGACCATCATCCCACTCTCTACTTAGACTCGTCAAAGTTCAGAAACTTCCCTTTCAGGTCCCTTAAATGACGGGTTGTAGGACGACCCGTCCTTCTGGATGACGGGTCATCATTTCACTCGTAGTCCCAGAGGTCCAGAAGACTCTCAAACTTCTCTAGGCAAATCACAACTCACAGGACAGTCTTTCCTTCTGAAGTACGGACCGTCGACCAACTCATGGTCCCTGAGATCGAACTTTTTAACAGTTTTTCTAAATTAAGTCCCGGGGGTATTTTAGTCATTACCCACCCTTTTAACTCCTAAGTGATGTCGTTTTGACTATTTCAAGAAGGGTTTTCATCCTCATTAACCTAAGTTTCTTCTCATTACTCCACTCTTCTCCCAAAAGGGATAATTTTTCTCCAAGCTTCAAGTCTCAAGCTCCAAGTTCAAGCCTACTAAGTCTTTCCAAATCAAGTGGGTTATCTTCAACCAAGGTATGTGGGTAATCAACAATGGGTTCCTTTCACCCTTGTGCCCAAAACCCCTAATTCAAATTTTGATTTCATGATCTAAAAATTAGGGTTCTTATCCAATTCTTATAGGTTTTTCTAAGTATGATCTTCTTATGATTTGGTTATGAAATTATCATTAAATTGCATGATTTCACATGGGTTTTTACACGCTAACTCTTATTTCATGAATTGAAGTTTAACCATAGAAATCCCTACATGTATGAAGATTTATTTAAGCAAATTGGATTTTTATAGCATGTCCCTTATGGGTTTTCAAGCATGTGCATGACTAGTTCCTATATTCTATGAAAAATCTATGTATTATGAAATTGAACTAGAGTCATGCAAAGTTTTACAAGTCATAAAGTATGCAAGTTTTCCATATTATGAAGTATTATGCAAGACAAGACACCCGAAGTTCCATCAATGCTCATGAGTCATTTTCTAAACTAAAGCTCATGAGTAGTATTACGATTCGGGTTATGAACAAGTTATGAATAAATTTGGCATTAGATATGTCACATGTATATGATCTCATGTTATAATTATGTTTTGGGCATAGTATTTAGCACCGAGAGACGAGGGTTCAGATAACCCAAGTCCAAAACTATGTTGCCACCGTAGGTTGCCCGTGTTGAGGCTTATTATGACAGGATCCTGGTATGAAGTGGTTCTAACCTTGGTCGGTTAGGAAAACTCTTTCAGTGTGGGTGCAAGACACTGAACTCCATGTAGCTCAGCATGGTTTAATGTCAGTAAAGTGAAACTCCCACATGTTTATTTTCAAGTTATGAAGTTATATGAACCTATATTACGAAACTCAAGTTTTATTTCATGCTTTATGTTTTATGCATTGGTATCTATTTATGACCCTTCTTTAAGTAACAAGTTCATTCTTAAGCATGGTTTAAATTATTTTTATCATGATTCATGCATCGCTCACATACTTGGTACATCCTATAGTACTGACGCATATCTTGCGCTGCATCCTTTGATGATGCAGATTCAGGTGTTCCTTCCCAAACTCGTGGATAGAGTTCTCGGGCCACATCTCATCAGCTGGTGGTGAGTCCTTTTAGGTCAAGGACTATATATATATATATTCCTAGTTATGTTAGCTTCTTATTTTTGTACTTAGAGTTAGCTATCGTTATGTGATCCCAGACTTGTCTATTATGTTATCTACTTTTGGATATCCCCTATTTTGCTTCCGCTCTTATTTATTGTTATGCTTGAGTATGCTATGACCAAGGGGTTAGCCTGGGGCACTTGTGGTCCCAAGTCCTGTGTTACGTCCAAGAGGTAACCTCGGGGCATGAAAAACACAGAGGTATGTCACATCTTGTAAGTAACCCGGACCACCCAAGGATCCCTAAGATAACTACTATGGCAATTAACATGCATCTCGGTTTACATAAAGAAATCACCTTAGCAATTAAGCACATCAACCCAATTAGCTCAGGGAACACATATGTATATCAAGTAAGAAGTTAAGCCTGGTTCACTCAAGGAAATAACATGTATGTCAAGTAAACAGTTAAGTTTGGTTAAACTCTAGGAACCAACATATATGACAAGTAAATAGTTAAACCCAGTTCAACTCAAAGGAACCAATATGTATGCCAAGTAAATAGTTAAGGCAGATTAAACTCAAGAAACCAACATAATCAAGAAAACACATTATCCCCGATTCACTCAAGGAACCATTACTCACCAAATACATGTATAGACATGATAAGGGTCTTATGGCCGCCCACTAGCCATGACCTATAGGGAAAGAGCTCTTATCCATGTACCAAATCCCAAACATCAAGTGTCTGCCAACCTTATATCAACCAATCCAGTGGAGATGTCCAAATACCGATACATTTCACAATAATGACAAATATCAATACAATCACAACCACAATGATAACAGAAACAACCTTTGTAAAAACCAACAAGCTTTTACTTATACAATCATTGCATGTGATTAATACTTAGGATATCAAATAGTCATTCACTTTCTTGGAACATGCATTGTACAAGCAATACTAAGAAATAGTTATCATGTACACATAGCACAATTTGGATTTTAACTACATTTAAACCATCACCTATCTCAATCCAAGCTTGAAATGCTCTACTGAACCTGAGCTTTACCATTTCTTGCAACCTTGGCTTGATTGTGGTCTAAAAATAGGAATATAAATACATAATCTACTAAATGACCTATAATAATGAGGATTACAACCTAATCCCAAACCCTAAGGCCAATTTCATGATCATCCTACCTATTCTAGAGCTTTCCCACCATAATTCCACCTTAAAACTACCAATTTCATGGTTACATTAGTAAATTATGGTCATGTAAGAGTAAATTCTCAATCTTTAACAATAATCCAAAGGTTTTACACCCAATTTACCCCTTGCACCAGAATTTACATTTAGGTCAAGTTAAACCCTCCCCAAGATCCTTAAACTAGTGATGTCAAGGTCAAGGAATCAAAAAACTATTTAATGGGGATAAATAACTTACTTTTAAGAAGAAATCTGGTGGAAAACAGGTGATACAAAGAAATCTGGTGGAAAACAGATGAAAATACTCCAAATCGCCCAAGCCCTCCCCTAAATGTGTTTTAGATATAATAAATGTTTTTGGAGATTTCTACATTAACAATGATTTACCCCATTATAGCGGCCCAATCCCACTATGGTGGCATCGCTATAGCGGAATCTGTCTGCTATAGCGAGATTAACCAACTTTGACTCACGCTATAGTGAAATCCCCATAGCGTCCTGCCACCCACTATAGCGGGTGTGGTGAGGCAAAAACTATACTATTGTCAACTGGGTTGAGATCACAATTATTTTCTGCCATCCGTCTCTATTCACGAAGAGTTCTTTCAATTCTGTGGTCAAGAGGGGCCAAGGGATTGCCTTGACTTCTGGTATTTAGCATAAACTCGATCTGAACCCTGAGAATGCACAAAAAACAAAGATACAAATGAAAGTTGAATAGTATAATAGTAATTCAAACTAGTATATCAATATTTCCCAAGTCTTAGACAATGGCACCAAAAACCTTTTGCGGCTAATGCACATGCAAGTATTCATTATCGTACAAGTAATATAGGATTTTGAGTCTAGATATTGGACACACAAAGACTTATCAAATTGATTGTCTGATTTTAATTCTTCTTCAACTATTCGAGAAACAAATAATCTTTGGGTTTTATTATGCTAAAGTTAACTATGAAAAACAGTAAAATTATAACAAGCTACAAAGAGTTGAGTTTTAGTCAAATGAGATAAAGGTCCTGGGTCATGGAAAATTCACAATCCTGTTGAGTTGTCAAATCGTCAGACTTGTTGATTTTCCTGAGTTGCTAGTTGCAAGTTGACATCAGTTATTGACCATCTTGTCTATAACTCTAAGACTACTCGACTGTCGCTAACGCCTATATTTCTATAGTCGTCGGATAAGAGTGAAGTGCATGCTCATGTCGTCTTTATCAACTGAGCAAAGAGTAAAGAGTATATTTTTATCCACATTAGAAAAATGATTACCTATCCCTAGAGGTTCACGAATAAGCACTACTTCTTATTATTATGCTTGCAGTTCCCTCTTTCAAGTACAATTAATGAGCCATAGATAGTATTTGAGAGATAATCAAATAATTAAAACCAAGAAGAAGTAAATAACTCAATAGCAGAAAATTCAATAAGTATAAATGAATGCCAAGAATCAACCATTATGTCAATGCCAAAACTCTAGAGCTATAACATTCAACTACTTATGATTCTCATATATATTCAAGAATTTATGAAATTATAAGAAATCCTTAGAGAAAATGAAGAGAAGAAAATAAATTGAAAAGAAATATCCTTTATCTCTAGTTCTGCATCAAAAATTATATCCAGCCCTTTTACCAACCAAGCATACCTATTTATAGAGTGTATGGTCGACTAAGGGTTAAAATAGTTAAATCCTAATTGGACTAGGAAGACCCCTGTCTCGCGCCATCCTTTTGTTGCAAGGGGTGGTGCAACAGTGCAAATCAAGTTTAGAGACAAGATTTTCTTGCACCACCAGTTCCAAGGCAAGTCTTCAGGGCCTCCCGCTACCCTTATGTCACAACTGTTGCCTCTAGTTTCATTCTTCTGCATCATTTTGTGATCTTCTTTCAAATCTCGACGATATGTCCAAAATGCTTTCTACTATGGCAAAAATATAGATACATCAAAAATATAATATTAAGCACAACATGATAGAATCAATACAAAAAGGTGGATATGTATTTTTGACCCAACATCACTAGGCATGAAGAAATTGTAAACATTCCAAGAAGGAATAAAGCAATGGATAAGTTGTCACCATTTCATAAAAAGTAAAATTTGGAAGCAAGTTGAGTAAACTCATGACAAGTTGAAAATGAAGCAAGAATACAAGCCAAAATTTTTTTATTGATAATCAAGAGCTGCAACTTGTAGAAGTGAATCAAGCTAGCTGCAAGGCCAATGATGAATTGACAGATTTATTCACTAAGTCGATTCTAGACAAATCTAGAAGTTACAATTCTTAAAGCAAGGAGGACTGTTAGTGTAATGACCCTTCTGGTCATTCTCGTATTTATACTTTCTTTGTACTGCTTCCCTGTAGTGGCCCTAAGTCATTTATGGCTTGCTGGGACCAATAGTTTGGTGCCCTGGCCGTTCGTTTGGTCTTTATGGTCATTTTCTTATTTTAGAGCCTTAACTTAGGATATCATTGACTTTGGTCAATACTCTGGATAAATACACTCAGAATTGAATTTTGATAGTTCTGTTAGCTCTGGAGCATGGATTTTGGTCTAGATGGACCCTTGGTCGGGGTCTGGGAGCTTTCGATTTGGTTCTATGTTGGTTTTTGTGTTTTCTAGCCAATTGAATTTAAAAGTTTGACTTTGGTCAACATTCAGAGAAGACGGCCTCGGATGAAAATTCTGACAGCGTTGTTAGCTCCGTAATGCTAATTTTGGGCTAGAGTAACCTTTGGTTTAGGTCCCAAGGCTTCCGGGCTCATTTTAGGCCATAAGTTCCATTTTGGAAAAGTTGGCCTAAAGTTAGTTTTTGGGCGTGGGGCCCACTTTTAAATATGTTGACCTCCGATGGGATTTTCATCAATTTTGTTAAGTCCGGAATGCCATTTTTAGTCGAATAGCTCTGTTCGTTTGTGTACATGGGACCCCAAATAAATCCCAAGGGTCCATCCGAGCTTTTTAAACTTAGTTGGTTATTGCTGAGTTGTTTTGTCTGGTGGGGTCTGTTATTGCAGACATTTTGCCGTATTTGTGGTGTTTTCTGCATTTACAGCGATTTTTCTACATTTATGGAGGTCACTATTTATCTGTGCCTCCGCATCTGCGATTAAAAGTCCCACATTTGCGGAAATCGCTGGCAGTAATTAAATTCAAGCTTCTTCTCCATTTCTTTTTAAATCAAACTTCTACTTTATTTTCTCCACCATTGTTGCTCTAAAAACCTCCATTTCTTCACCCGATCATACACATAACTTGGTGGATTGATTATTTTTGATTTGTGCTCGTTCTAGGCTTCTTGAATCGATAAGTTCCCGTGTTTATTTCCGTTGAATTCCATAATTTTCCCTCTTTAAATTCTTTGATTTAGGGGTTGTTTGAGCCCTCATTCATGGTCCGTTTCTGCTCAATTTTGGGGCATGAACTCCCGGGAATATGGGGAACATTATGGTGTTTTTTGATATTTGACTTCAGGTTGTGGGGCCCACGAGGCTGCTTGTGACCCAAATTTTAACCCGGCTATACTTTTAGCAATATGGGTATCATTAGTCTTATTTTAACGCGTAGTTTATATTTACGATAGTTTGATTTTATTTTGGAGTTTCTCGGTGCAGTTTTGGCTTGGACATCATTGTTCGAGCAGCTTATAGTCAGACGATAGGTAGGTTACGATTTAACTCTTCTAGACTTTGCATATATAGGCTATAATTGTACTAATTAGCATCCTTGGGTTGGGTTTATTAGGTTGGTACCCCAGACCTTGTTCTCTTCTTCATGTCCATCTTATTTTTGCTCCAATGATTGTAGTATTCTTTGTAGTTTATAGTATAACCCTTGTGGTCTTGTGTGGCCTTGTATTTGACTTTGGACCATATATGGTGGGTTATTTGAGAATGTCCGTGAGTCTCGGACATCTCTATTAGTTTATAGAACTGGTTATATGTGCTGTAGAGCAATTGGAGCCTGTGCAGGGAAGTTTTAGGTGCCATCATGAACTGAGAAATCAGATCGTGATAGGTTCCCCTGACTCGAGCCAATACATGGCACATATGGCCTGCGGGCAAGACCCTCATAGCGAGCCTACGGAGGGTACACCTTGTATTTAACCGCGGTTACAGTTATGTGCATAGAATCATAGTCATGGGTATTTGCGCAATACATGTCTTACACTTGAAATAGGTCACCTTTGGTAAGCCATCATATGATTTTTATATTAAAATTAGTCATAGGACATCAGCTAGGTAAATTACTAAGCTCTTTATAATAATGAACAACTCATGAGACGTATATGATAAGTTAATAAGGCAAATGTGTATGTTACAGTTTTACATTGTGTATTTGTCAGTTGTATGCTCATAAGATATAGTTCTAGACGAGAGTTCCTAGTATTAAGTTGTCTATTGTTGCTCATTTTGTTATTTGATTCATTGAGCATCCTCATATGTCTACTTTTCATTTTGTCTATTTTACATACCAGTACATGTTGTATATGCACTGACATCCCTACATTCAGGGGCACTGCATTTCTGTATATACAAGTCGGGTATACCAGTTAGCAGGCTTCTTTTTAGGCACTTATTTCGTATTCAGCCAAACAGTGGGTGAGATCTTCTCTCATTTGTAGTAAATATATGTCTAGTATTCTTTATTCATAGTTATAGTTATAATGTGGGTAAGTTAGGCCCCTGTCCCGACCATCGCCATTATATAGTTACAGATTCTATTAGAGGCTTCGTAGATAACAAAAAGTTATAGTATGTGGTTATAGTTCCAGTTGTCCATTGTGGTGTATGGTTAGTTGGTCCGTATTATTTATGTAAAGTTCTTCACATTGTCTTAGGAGCAATGATTATTCCACTTAGTACAGGTCATGTGTAAAGCATGTGCTCATAAAGTTCTTTTCCACCCTGTCTAAGCTTGGGGCGTGACAATAACTTACCTTTACGAAGAAATTTGATGGAAAATAGGTGAAAATCACCCCAAATTGCCTAAGCCCTCTCCCAAACGTATTTTAGAAATAATAAATGATTTTGGAGAAGTTTTTGCATTAAAAGCGATTTACTCAGCTATAGCGGCCCAATTCCGCTATGGTGGCATTGGTATAGTGGAATCTGCCAGCAATAGCAAGATTGACTGACTTTGACTCCCACTATAGCAGTAGCCCCGTAGCAGTCTGCCACCTGCTATAATGGGTGTGGCAAGGTAGAAACTCAGTATTTCTCCCAGTTTTTCCTTTTTTGCAATTCACCTTTAAATCATGACATCTCAGACTAACCCCTTCACGTCAAGTTCGATATCGGAAGTTTTACGTAGCCAAATTCACTTTTGAAAAGTCCTATGTAGTCCTTATCATCTTAGCTAACATAAAATTAAGCTAAAATTTATTACATTTACCCAATCCATTCTTGGATTGCCCTAGACCATACCCCGCTCAGATTTTGTCTAAGACTAACCTAGCCTGAAATTTTTAACTTCTAATTTTGGAAAAATTCCTACCCAAATTTTTGCATGATTGATTCACCTGTAATGATGGAAAGAGACATTACAAAAAATACCAATTTACCCATAGTTCATCCATGAATGATCAAACAAGAAAAAGAGCCAAGCTAAGAAATGAAAGAATACATGAATCCTCAAAAAAGTGAGGGTACTTGTCCTGCATGTATTTCTTGGTTTCTAAAGTGGCTTTTTCAAACAGATGATGCTTCCACTGAACTTTTACCGATATTATCTCCTTTGTCCTCAACTTTTAGACATCCTGATCAAGAATAGCAATTGGCTCCTCCTCATAAGTAAGATCCTTATCTAACAGGACTGAATCTCACTTGATAGTGTAATCCCCATCCCCATGGTACCTCTTAAGCAAAGATTTATGGAATACCGGATGGACCCGTGACAAGCTTGGTGGCAATGCCAACAAATATGCTACTAGCTCCAGATTTCCCAGAACCTCGAATGGACCAATATACCAAGGGCTAAGCTTGCCCTTCTTGACAAACTTCATGACTCCTTTTATAGGTGATACTTTCAACAAAACTTGTTCACCAACCCTGAATTACATGTCCCTCACCTTTCGATCTGAATACTCTGACTTCTCTGGGCTGCCAACAACTTGGTTTTGATAAATCTCAATTTTCCCTAAGCTTCCTTCAACAAATCAGTGCCCAAAGGCTTCACATCACCAGCTTCAAACCATCTTATGGGTGATCTAGACCTTCTCCCATAGAGTGCCTCGAATGGAGCCATATCAATCCTAGAGTGATAACTATTATTGTATGAGAATTCACAGAACAGCAAGAACTGGTCCCAATGGCCAACGAAGTTGATCGCACATGCCCCCAACATCTCCTCAAGCACCTAAATCATCCTCTCCGACTATACATCAATTAAGGATGAAAGGTTATGCTAAAAGTAAGTTGGGTGCCTAACTCTTCTTGAAACCTGCCCCAAAATTTTAGAAGTGCACTGCGTACCTCTATCTGAAATGATAGAAAGTGGTGGCACCCCATGTAGCCTCACTATCTCCCTAACGTAGATCTTGGCCAACTGATTAGAGTTATAGTCCACTCTAACTGGAATAAAATGGGCTGATTTAGTCATATTATCCACTATAACCCAAATCGAGTCATGCTTCCCCAAGGTCCTAGGAAGACCTACCACAAAATCTATAGCGATCCTTTCCCACTTCCACTCGGGAATGGGCATCCTTAGAAGCAAACATGTAGGCCTTTGATGTTCGTACTTTACCTGCTGACAGTTGTGACATTTGGATACATACTCCACTATATCTTTCTTTATCCCAAGCCACCAATAAAGTTGCCTCAAGCTATGGTACATTTTGGTTACACCTGGATGAATAAAATATCTTGAACTATGAGCTTCACCTAGAACATTCTGAATAAAATCACCAACCCGAGGAACACATACTCGCGCTCTAAACCACAATACTTCACATGCATAAAGTGTGGCGTCTGAAGCCTCACCAAACACCACATTGTTCCGGAGTTTATTCAATTTCTCATCCTCAAACTGTTTGGCCTTAATTTTATCGAGGAATGTTCATTTCACATCAATACTAGCCAACACTCTACCCCTTTCTGATACACCAAACTGCATGAACTTAGATGCTAAAGTTTGAAACTCCCTATCCAAGGGTTGCCTTGACACCCTCAAACAGGCCAAACTTCCCATACTTACCACTTTTTGGCTCAATGCGTCTGCCACCATATTGGCCTTACCCGGATGATACTAGATAGTCAAATCATAGTATTTCAACAACTCCATCAATCTCCTTTGTCTCAAGTTTAAATCCCTTTGCGTGAACACATGTTGCAGGCTACGATGTTCAGTGAATACCTCACACATGACACCATAAAGATAGTGTCTCCAACTCTTAAGTGCAAACATCACCGTTTCCAACTCCAAGTCATGTTCGGGTAGTTCTTTTCATGAGTCTTCAACTACCTCGAAGCATAAGCGATGACATTTCTGTCCTGCATTAACACAGAACCCAAACCCAAATGTGAAACATCACAAAATAAAACAAAATCCTTACCTTCAACTGGCAATGAAAGAATAGGAGTTGTAGTCAATAGTGTCTTGACCTTTTGGAAGCTCTCCTCACACATATCCGACCAAACAAATAGCACCTCCTTCTAAGTCAACCTTGTCAAGTGAGTAGCAGGAGAAGCAAAATTCTTGACAAACCTACGATAGTAGCTAGCAAGACCCACGAAGCTCCCAACCTCTGTCATAGAGCTAGGCCAAACCTAACTCTTAACCACTTCAACCTTCTGGGGATCTACCATCACACCTTTTTTCTGAGACTACATGCCCTAAGAAGGCAATCAAAGACAACCAAAACTTGCATTTTAAGAACTTTGCATACAACTGATTTTCCTTTAAAATACCCAAGACAATGTGAAGATAACCTGCATGTTCCTTATTGCTCTTGGAGTAAACCAAAATGTCATCAATAAAAACTATAATGAAAGAATCCAAGAAGGACTTGAAAATATCATTCATCAAGCTCATGAAGGTTTATGGCGCATTGGTTAACCCAAAAGACATCACTAGGAACTCATAATGCCCATATCGAGTCCTAAAAGATGTCTTAGGTATATCCTCTCGCCAAATTTTTAGCTGATGGTAACCCGACCTTAAGTCAATCTCATAGAATATCAAAGTACCCTGCAATTGGTCAAAGAGATCATATATGTGGGGCAAGGGATACTTATTCTTGATGTTATCCTTTGTTCAATTGTCTGTAATCATTGCATTTTCTCATGCTACCATCTTTCTTTTTAAAAAACAAAATTGGAGCACCCCATGTTAAAGCACTAGGATGAATAAATCCCTTATCAACCCATTCTTGTAACGAGGTTTTAAATTCCCTCAACTCTTCCTAAGCCATTTGATAAAGAGGAATAGAAATTGGGTGAGTGCCCGACTCTAAATCAATACAAAGTCAATATCTCTATCGGGAGTCATACTAGGAAAATCCATTGGAAATACCTCCTGAAACTCAGCAACCATATGAATTGACTCAATAGAATGAGGCTTTGTACTAACATCCCGAACATGGCCAAGAAGGCTGAACACCCCTTCCCCACTAGCTTTCTAGCTTGATCAAAAGAGAATATTTTCACTAGCTTAGACTTATACACACCCTCCCACTCTAGTTTACCCGGCATTTCTAGAGTCACTGTCTAAGTATTACAGTTCAAAACATCATGATATAGAGACAACCAAGTCATACCCATAATAACATCAAAATCAAACATGTCCAAAATGACCAGTCTACCCAAGTCTGAAGACCCATAAACAAAATAGAACATGTACAATATACATGGGTCACTATAATAGAATCTCCAACCAGAGTTGAAACAAATACATAAGAATCGAGTATATCACAGACCAAGTCCATACCCAAAGCAAATCTATGAGATACATAGGAGTATGTGGAACCCAGATCAAACAAAATAGTAGCCATCCAGTCACAGAAGAGAATAGTACATGTGATAACAACATCAGACACCTTGGCCTCGGTCTTTCCTGGGAATGCATAATAGTAAGCTATATCATCAAGCTGGGCAACCTCCCTAGCATACTACGCTCCACCCTTCCCTGCTTTACCATACCCTTTGTTACCACCATGAACTCCTTGATTATTACCTCATCCATCCCTGCAGATATCTTTTATTGTTACCACCTCTACCTCTACCTACTAGAACCACAGTCCTAGCCTGCTACTGTTCTTTATTACCTATCTGCCTCAGAGGAAACTCTCTCTTGAAGTGCCTCACAGCACCATAAGAATAACAACCTCACTCAAGAAAAGGCCTGTTGGCCAAAGAATACGAAGTCCCTTGGCCTCTAGCAACTGGAGACTGCTGAATAGCCCCTGAATGACCACCTGTAGAAGCTGGAAAGGCTGACTAAATGGGGAAAGTTGAGAGACCATGTTGGCTATGACCCCTGGAATAAGATCCACTATAGTTACCCGCATTCCTGGACTTCTTAGATAACACATTAGCCTGACCAACTATCGTAACTCCCTTAAGCTTTTTCACATAATCAGCAACATCATTGAAACTCCTTCCTGCAGAAGTTATATGAACAGAAAAAACTAGAAGACTAGTGTTCAAACTTTTAACATATAACTGGATTCTCTCAACCTTGGTTCCCAACATCTAGGTAGCATAGCAAGACAGAGCATGGAACTTAGCCTCATAGGCCACAACTAAAATACCGCCCTATTTAAGGGCCAAAAATTTATCCTTCTTGCAGTCCAAAATAATACGGGGTACATTCTTTTCAAAAAATAGGGCATGAAACTGAGCCCAAGTCAACAGAGGCAAAGCTAGTGACTGACACTCCACATAGGCTCTCCACCACTTCTTGGCATCCCCTTGTAGTTGTAAAGTAACGAAGCCAACACCATGTTGTTGCATAATCCTTAGTTTGTGTAGCCTCTCATATCAATCAAGGATGAACTCAAATGCATACTCAGCCTCAGTACCATGAAATGAAGAAGGTTTCATCTTTAGAAACTTGGTCAGTAACTCATGCTTGGTCTCGGTCATAATGGGGCTTAGTGCAGGATGGGGAAATGCCTCTGTACCCGAATCCTTATCCATTATGGGAGCTAAAGTGGCAGTGGAAGTGGCATGAGCACCTAGAACCTGGAAAGTTAGCATAGTGGGGGTGGCTCCAGTACCAGCCAACCCGCTCAGAAAAGCTAAAACTTGCTGAATAACCTCAAAAAACATCAGAGGAAGGGTTGCACCTCCATCTGGTGTTGCCACCTCCAGTTCCACACCGTTCTCATCCACTGCCTCAGCCTTCTCAAAATAATCCTGGGTGCAGGAGGTGATGCTGGCCTCTAATAGGTCTGGTCATCTCCTGCTTGAGCTCCATCCCTGGCGAGTGTTGCTCTCCCTCTTCCTATTCCCCTACCCCTGTCTCATCCCCAAACAGCCAATTCTGTAGCTGGAGCTACTGCTCTTGCTCCATTCGCTCTAGTATTCACCATCTGCATACAAAAGAATGAAGACGGGTTAGATACCAATTTGGATCGCTAGATACCAATTGGAATCAAGTTATAGCACGAAGGAAGAAAGAAAGGATAGTTCCTAAAGTCCTATAGCATCTCAAAGAAAATTATAGACATCTTCGTACTGTTCCGTGAGACTCTACTAGACCCTTTTGGTACGATAAGATCAATGAACCTAGAGCTCTAATACCAAATTTGTCATGACCTAAAACCGTCGTGAGTGGCACCCACACTAAACCCCTGATGGGAGAACCAACTACCAGTCAGCATTATAACTCAATTAGGAAACTAAAACAATTTCCATTAAATAAACCAAGAATTCATATCTTAAATGAAAATAAGAATTAAGCTTGTGGAAATGAACCACCCCTAGAATCTGAAAGTCATCATACTAAAACACTAATAATTGTCTGAAAGAAGGGGATGCAAGCTCAAACTATAAATAACATCTAAGTACAAAACAATGGACCAGAAAATAAGTGAAGAACTCATGGTAGCCTAGAAGATGCAGCTCACCCTTGGGTTCAAATATCGTCTGAATCACAGCTGAGGTCTCAAAGTAGTCGCAAGAAAATGCCATGTACTTAACAAAAGAAGAGCACATGCAGTATTAGTATAAAAGAAACAATGGTGTACTAGTAGGATCATCGACCAACCCAAAATAATAAATATGAACACATAACCACATCATAGTATAACAAGATAACCATGATACCCTATCATACAACTCTACTCCAAGTTCATAACACTTAACGTCGTAACAATGTACAACATGAAATTCAGTCAATATGAGTCAACAAATAACAAGTCAAGTTGAACTATGACCACCAACAAGACTCCAAGTCACCAAATCTGACTTTAACAATCATATAAATAATGTCCTAACTACACAAGTAATAGACAACACAGAGGCATGTCAGATCTTGAAAGTAACCCAGACCATTCAAGGATTCCTAAAACAATAATTATGGCAATTAACATGCATCTCGGTTTACATAAAGAAATCACCTTAGCAATTAAGCACATCAACCTTATCAGCTCAAGGAACCCATATGTATATCAAGTAAACAGTTAAGCCCAATTCACTCAAGGAATCAAAATGTATGCCAAGTAAATAGTTAAATCTGGTTCAACTCAAGGAACCAACATATATGACAAGTAAATAGTTAAACCCAGTTCAACTCAAAGGAACCAATATGTATGCCAAGTAAATAGTTAAGACCGATTCAACTCAAGAAACCAACATAATCAAGAAAACACATTATCCCCAGTTCACTCAAGGAACCATCACTCACCAAATACATGTACACATATGCTAAGGGTCTTATGGTCGCCCACTACCCATGACCTGTAGGGGATGAGCTCTTATCAATGTACCAAATCCCAAACATCAAGTATCTTCTAACCTTTTATTAACCAATCCAGTGGAGATGTCCAAATACCAGTACATTCCACAATAATGACATATAACAATACAATCACAACCATAATGATAACAGAAACAACATTTGTAAAAACCAACATGCTTTTAATTATACAATCATTGCATGTGATTAATACTTAGGATATCAAATAGTCATTCACTTTCCTGGAACATGCATTGTACAAGCAATACTAAGAAATAGTTATCATGTACACATAGCACAATTTGGATTTTAACTACATTTAAACCATCACCTATCTCAATCCAAGCTTGAAATGCTCTACTAAACCTAAGCTTTCCCGTTTCTTGCAACCTTGTCTTGATTGTGGTCTAAAAATAGGAACATAAATACATAATCTATTAAATGACCTATAATTACGAGGATTACAACCTAATCCCAAACTCCAAGGCCAATTTTATGATCATCCCACCTATTCTATGGCTTTCCCACCATAATTCCACCTTAAAACTACCAATTTCATGGTTACATTAGTGAATTATGGTCATGCAAGAGTAAATGCTCAATCTTTAGCTATAATCCAAAGGTTTTACACCCAATTTACCCCCTTGCACTAGAATTTACATTTAGGTCAAGTTAAACCCTCCCCAAGACCCTTAAACTAGTGATGTCGAGGTCAAGGAATCGAAAAACTAGTTAATAGAGATAAATAACTTACCTTTACGAAGAAATCTGGTGGAAAATAGGTGATACGAAGAAATCTGGTGGAAAATAGGTGAAAATCACTACAAATCACCCAAGCCCTCCCCTAAATATGTTTTAGATATAATAAACATTTTTGGATAAGTTTCTACATAAACAGCGATTTACCCCCATTATAGAGGCTCAATCCCACTATGGTGGCATTGCTATAGCGGAATCCATCTGCTATAGCAAGATTAACCAACTTTGACTCCCGCTATTATGAAATCCCATGGCAGCCTACCACCCGCTATAGGGGTGTGGTGAGGCAGAAACTATACTATTGTCAACTGGGTTGAGATCACAATTATTTTCTGTCATTCGCCTCTGTTCACAAAGAGTTCTTTCAATTATGTGGTAAAGAGGGGACAAGGAATTGGCTTGACTCCTGGTATTTAGCATAAACTGGATATGAAACCTGAGAATGCACAAAAACAGAGAAACAAATAAAATTTGAATAGTATAATAGTAATTCAAACTAGTATATCAATATTTCCCAAGTCTTGAACAATGGCACCAAAATCTTTTTGCGGCCAATGCACATGCAAGTATTCGTTGTCGTACAAGTAATATAGAATTCAGAGTCTAGATCTTGTACCCACAGAGACTTATCAAATTGATTTTCTGATTTAAATTCTTATTCAACTATTCGAGAAACAAATAATCTTTGGGTTTTATTATGCTAAAGTTAACTATGAAAAACAGAAAAATTATAACAAGCTAGGAAGAGTTGAGTTTTAGTCAAATGAGATAAAGGTCCAGGGTCATGGAAAATTAACAATCCTGTTGAGTTGTCAAATCATTAGACCTGTTGATTTTCATTAGTTGCTAGTTGTAAGTTGAATCACTTATTGAGCATCTTGTCTATAACTCTAAGACTACTCGACTGTCGCTAACATCTATATTTCTATAGTCCTCGGATAAGAGTGAAGTGCATGTCTATGCCGTTTGTATCAACTGATCAAAGAGTAAAGAGTATATTTTTATCCACATTAGAAAAATGATTCCCTATCCCTAGAGGTTCACGAATAAGCACTACTTCTTCTTATTATGCTTGCAGTTCCCTCTTTCAAGTCCAATTAACGAGCCATAGATAGTATTTGAGAGATAATCAAATAATTAAAATCAAGAAGAAGTAAATAACTCAATAGCAAAAAATTCAATAAGTATAAATGAATGCCAAGCATCAACCATTATGTCAATGCCAAAACTCTAGAGCTATAACATTCAACTGCTTATGATTCACATAAATATTCAAGAATTTATGAAATTATAAGAAATCCTTAGAGAAAATAAAGAGAAGAAAATAAATTGAAAAGAAATATCCTTTTTCTCTAGTTCTGCAGCAAAAATTATATCCAGCCCTTTACCAACTAAGCATACCTATTTATAGAGTGTATGGTCTACTAAGGGTTAAAATAGTTAAATCCTAATCAGACTAGGAAGACCCCTGTCTCGCGCCATCCTTATGTTGCAAGGGGTGGTGCAACAGTGCAAATCAAGTTTAGAGACAAGATTTTCTTGTGCCACCAGTTCCAAGGCAAATCTTTAGGGCCTCCCGCTACCCTTGTGTCACAACTGCTGCCTCTACTTTCATTCTTCTGCATCATTTTGTGATCTTTCAAATCTCAACAAAATGTCCAAAATTCTTTCTACTATGGCAAAAATATAGATACATCAAAAACACAATATTAAGCACAACATGGTAGAATCAATACTAAAAGGTGGATATGTATTTTTGACCCAACATCACTAGGCATGAAGAAGTTGTAAGCATTCCAAGAAGGAATAAAGCAATGGATAAGTTGTCACCATTTCCTAAAAAATAAAATTTGGAAGCAAATTGACAAAACTCATGACAAGTTGAAAATGAAGCAAGGATATAATAAGAGAGAAAAAATTTATTGATAATCATGATATGCAACTTGTATAAGTGAATCAAGCTAGCTGCAAGGCCAAAATGAATTGACAGATTTATTCACTAAGTCGATTCTAGACAAATCTAGAATTTACAATTCCTAAAGTAAGGAGGACTGTTAGTGTAATGACCCTTCTGGTCATTCCCTCATTTATGCTTTCTTTGTACTGTTAGAGCTTCATTGTAGTTGTCCTATGTCATTTATGGCTTGCTGGGACCGGTGGTTTGGTGCCCTGGCCGTTCATTTGGTCTTTATGGTCGTTTCCCTATTTTAGAGCCTTAACTTAGGATATCATTGACTTCGGTCAACACTCTAGGTAAATGCACTGGGAATTGAATTTTGACATTTTCGTTAGCTCTGGAGCTGGATTTTGGTCTAGATGGACCCTTTGTCAGGGTCTAGGAGCTTTTGGTTTGGTTCTATGTTGGTTTTTGTGTTTTCTAGCCAATTGAAATTAAAAGTTTGACTTTGGTCAACATTCAGAGAAGACGGCCTCGGATGAAAATTTTGACAGCACTGTTAGCTCTGAAATGCTAACTTTGGGCTAGAGGAACCTTTGGTTCAGATCTCAAGGCTTCTGAGCTTATTTTAGGCCATAGGTTCCATTTTTGAAAAGTTTGCCTAAAGTTCATTTTTGAGCGTAGGGCCCACTTTTCTTTATATTGACCTCCGTTGGGATTTTTATCAATTATGTTAAGTCCGAAATGGTATTTTTAGTCGAATAACTTTGTTCGTTTGTGTCCGTGGGACCTCAGATGAATCCCGAGGGTTCATCCGAGCTTTTTAAACTTAGCTGGTTATTGCTGAGTTATTGTGTCTGGTGGGGTCCGCAATTGAGGACATTTTGCCACATTTGCAGAGTTTTCTGCATTTACGGTGATTTTTCTGCATTTACAGAGGTCACTATTTATCCGTGCCTCTGCATTTGGTATTAAAAGTCCCACATTTACGGAAATTACTGGCAGTAATTAAATTCAAGCTTCTTCTCCATTTCGTTTTTAAATCAAACTTCCACTTTATTTTCTCCACCATTGTTGCTCTAAAAACCTCCATTTCTTCACCTGATCATACTCATAACTTGGAGGATTGATTATTTTTGGTCCGTGCTCGTTCTAGGCTTCTTGAATTGGTAAGTTCCCGTGTTTATTTCCGTTGAATTCCATAACTTTCCCTCTTTAAATTCTTTGATTTAGGGGCTGTTTAAGCCCTCATTCATGGTCCATTTTTGTTCAATTTTGGGGCATAAACTCTCGGGAACATGGGGAATATTATGGTGTTTTTTATTTTTGACTTCAGGTTGTGGGGCTCACGGGGCTGCTTGTGACCCGAATTTTGACCCAGCTATACTTTTAGCAATATGGGTATCATTAGTCTTATTTTAACGCATAGTTTATGTTTATGATAGTTTGATTTCATTTCGGAGTTTCTTGGAGCAGTTCGGGCTTAGACATCGTCGTTCTAGCAGATTATCATCAGACGACAGGTAGGTTACGATTTAACTCTTCTAGACTTTGCATATATAGGCTATAATTATACTAATTAGCATCCTTGGGTTGGGTTTATTAGTTTGGTACCCCAGACCTTGTCCGCTTCTTCATGTCTATCTTATTTTTGCTTCGATGATTTTAGTATTAGTTATAGTTGGTAATATTACCCTTGTGGTCCTGTGTGGCCTTGTATTTGAATTTGGACCATATATGGTGGGTTATTTAAGAATGTTCGCGAGTCTCAGACATCTATATTAGTTTATAGAACTGGTTATTTGTGTTGTAGAGCAATTGGAGCCTGTGCAGGGCTGATAGGTTGATTGTGAGTCGTTGGGCTAGTGTTTGTGATTGATCATGCCAGTATCATGCATATAAAGAGCTTTTTACTACAGTTTTGGCTTTGGCCTACTTTTAATGGATTTCTAAACCTTGCATGGTCCTAGGGGACCCGTTTTTGGTAAATATGGTTATAAAAGGTTTGGAACTATTTTTCATGGATCTTCTTGGGGTAAGAACGAGTCAAAAGATGATTTTATCATTGTTTTCTCACTTATACTAGACCTGGTTGATCTTTGGTGCTAGACATGCTTACTATTGATCTGACATGATACCAGACTTGAACGAGCCAAGCATCGGACTTGTTTTATTACTGTTTTAGACCCGATTATGCCCGATCACCCTTGATGGGGTTTTTGAGACTTAATCCACTTATTTAGACCCAGATAGACTCCAGGCATGCATTTTCAAGGTTTTGGTTACTAGTTTGGATCCGAACACACTCTAGACTGTTATATTAAGACTTGAGATTTAGTATGTGGTGGAGGACCTCCATGCACCTTGCCGATCCAAACCACTGGCTACGTGAAAGGTGTGCCGAAGGAGCGGTATACATTGTAGTTGAGGTATACAGGCTATGTCCTTCAATAGATCCTACCTGCTAGTCCCATAGGCACTGGAGGATGTACATAGAGAGTTACTGTTCCATATGGTTTTCACTATTGCATCATATTATTTATTTATGTGAGATTCCACCCTTTTTTTTATTTGATGATTGTACGCTCTGGCAGTATGGGATGCCAGAGGGTTTATCTTCACTTGTATGTTTTCCTCAGGTGTCTGGGTGCCTGTTGTGATTGTAGGTAGATTTATTGTTATTTTTTCACGATATTGATCCTTATTATGGTTACATTCGATGATTGGTAATTGAGAGTTGTATTACATATGTTGGTTCTCTTGATGGTTATACTTGGGCTATCGGTTGATTATTCCTAATTTGAAAGTGGTATTACTAGCATGACTTGGTTATTAGTCTTGTTTTCTAGCATGATTAGCATTATTTCCTTTTCTTTCTCCTTTTTTACTTGAGGTTACCAGTATAACGCCTTCTTATTAAACCCTCTTTATATATTATTATTGCGAGGATCCCATGTGCGTTCTTTCTTCCTTCACATATGTTCTATGATGTATATTTCTATAAGCTATCCTAGTATGTTGTTTTCTTCTTATATCCTTTTGTGCTAGCTTCCGTGTACCTATTCATTTTTTCTGTGACTTGTTGCTTCTTTTCTTCTATGTTATTGCTCTTATATCTTATATGCACCCAGTCAGCCTATGATACCTACTGGGTACCCGTTGCTTAGCAATTGGTGCTTATACTACACTCTGCATCTTCCTGGTGAAGATCCTAGTATGGGCCATCACCGCTGATTCATTGAAGACTCGTGTGGGCTGGTTTTTGGACTATCCGAGGTTGAGGGTGAGCTCCTGACGACCGAGCTTAGCTTTTAGCTCATCTTTTATATCTTGTACTCTTTTTGCTATTCAATACAGATATGTATATATTTTTTTGGATCCCTTGTACTCTGTATATTTAGTATCGGCTCTTATACTATGATACAAAATTTAGGGTTTGGTTTAGCTTTTGTTTATCCATTCCTATTGCTTATTTCTTTATCTTGTTCCCTTGAATCCGCTTATTTACTATTCTTTCGCATGCTTGTTAGATAGTAACCTATTACTAACTGTTTTGGACTACAGGGATTGGTTTGCCTACTGGGGTTTGTAGGTTCCATCATAATCGAGAAATCGGGTCATGAAAGCTTGGTATCAGAGCCTAGGTTCACCAGTGTCATCGGTATAGAAGGCAATATCTAGTAGAGTCCTTTAGATTAGGGCGGAGACATCCATGCTCAATCTTCCTGTTGCAGATCCTAGTATGGGCCATCACCGCTGATTCATTGAAGACTCGTGCGGGCTGGTTTTTGGACTATCCGAGGCTGCGGGTGAGCTCGTGACGACCGGGCTTAGCTTTTAGCTCATCTTTTGTATCTTGTACTCTTTTTGCTATTCAATACAGATATGTATATAATTTTTTGGATCCCGTACTATGTATATTTAGTATCGGCTCTTATACTATGATAAAAAACTTAGGGTTTGGTTTAGCTTTTGTTTATTTATTCCTATTGCTTATTTCTTTATCTTGTTCCCTTGAATCCGCTTATTTACTATTCTTTCGCATGCTTGTTAGATAGTAACCCATTACTAACTGTTTTGGACTACAGGGATTGGTTTGCCTACTGGGGTTTGTAGGTTCCATCATAATCGAGAAATCGGGTCATGAAAGCTTGGTATCAGAGCCTAGGTTCACCAGTGTCATCGGTATAGAAGGCAATATCTAGTAGAGTCCTTTAGATTAGGGCGGAGACATCCATGCTCAATCTTCCTGTTGCAGATCCTAGTATGGGCCATCACCGCTGATTCATTGAAGACTCGTGCGGGCTGGTTTTTGGACTATCCGAGGCTGCGGGTGAGCTCGTGACGACCGGGCTTAGCTTTTAGCTCATCTTTTGTATCTTGTACTCTTTTTGCTATTCAATACAGATATGTATATAATTTTTTGGATCCCGTACTATGTATATTTAGTATCGGCTCTTATACTATGATAAAAAACTTAGGGTTTGGTTTAGCTTTTGTTTATTTATTCCTATTGCTTATTTCTTTATCTTGTTCCCTTGAATCCGCTTATTTACTATTCTTTCGCATGCTTGTTAGATAGTAACCCATTACTAACTGTTTTGGACTACAGGGATTGGTTTGCCTACTGGGGTTTGTAGGTTCCATCATAATCGAGAAATCGGGTCATGAAAGCTTGGTATCAGAGCCTAGGTTCACCGGTGTCATCGATATAAGAGGCAATATCTAGTAGAGTCCTGCAGATTAGGGCGGAGACATCCATACTCAATCTTCAGGAAGCTACACTGGAATCTTAGGAAATATGACTCTCTTCTTGCTTCTATATCATGCGTCTTATCCTTGATGGTTTACCAAAATCTCACTTATTTTTATTCATTCTCTCGTAGATGGTTCATACGAGGTCGTTGAGATCAGGCGGGGGTGAGCCTTTGACTCCAGCACCCCCGACTCCATCTAGAGGCCAGGGAGGTCGCAGAGGTAGAGCTAGGGGATGTGCCTAAGCAGCAGCACCAGATAGAGCTCCTAGGGTCGAGGTTGAGCTCCAGTATGAGCCCGAGATTGTTCCATAGCAGCAACCTGTGGATTGGAAGATAGCCCAGGTACCACTAGTGCCAGCACCAGTTTATGTGCTAGCTTTAGCCCCAGCTCCTTCATCAGGAATTCGAGGTCTACTACTCCATTTGTTGGGTATGACAGAGGGACAGCCTTCAGATGTGGCACAGACATTCGCTCAGGAGGCAGCCCTGGGTGTACAAAGTTTAGGAGTGCAGCCTGCTACTGCGGCTCCCCGTGCTAAGGTTATTCCAGTAAAATCTGCTACACGGCCAGTTGCTCCTCCCTCAGTTATGACAGAGATAGAGCAGAAGGTGTTGGGTAGGTTTCTGAGATTGGCTCCACCTAGATTTGCTGGTACATCGGGTCAAGATCCATATGATTTTATCTCTACCAGTGAGGAGATGCTATACCATTTCAGTTTCTTGGAGACTTACGGAGTTGGGTACACTTCTTATGGTGGAGGGCACAGGTTTCTTGCAGACCATCTTTGTCTCTTCTATTACCTTGTTAGAGTTTTATGAGGCCTTTATGGCCAAGTTCTTGCCACAGATCAACAGAGAGTGTCATAGGGAGAAGTTCACTAGGTTGATGCAGGGTTCTATGACTTTATCTGAGTATGAGACTTGCTTCCATCAGCTTGATCTATTTGGGGCCATGATTATCCCTACCGAACCCGACAGGAGCTATAGATTTTTTTGGGGGCTGAGATGTTGGTTGCTAGTGGTCGATCCTTCCATGCTATAGCTGATCATGCTTGTACTATAGAGGATTTGCACTGTCACTGTAACACCTTAGAAATCCTAAGCCTAGAACTAGCCCAGAAAACATAAAATTTTGAACTGTCCAAACCAGATTAGGAAACACGGACAAGTTCCATGGGTCGTGGAACAGTCCATGGACCGTGGTTCTCATCTGTGGAATAAGTCCTGCAGACCAGTCCCTCAGAACCCAACCACAGACCAAGTCCACAGACCATGAACAGGACCATGGGTCATGGAATGGCCTCATGGAACTCAGTAAGAAGCCAGCAAGTTGGGGTCAGTTTCATGAGTTGGAACCACGGACCGTGGAATAGTCTATGAGTCATGGATTCCACCCGTGAAACTCAGACCTGAGGGTTATCAAATCCCTCAGGAACCACGAGCAGGTTCTACAAGTCGTGGATGGTTTCACGAGCCGTGAACCTGGATCATGGTTATCAGACCCACAGTCAGGAATAAAAGTTTAGGAACCACGACAGGGTTCCACGAGTCGTGGAAGCTTCCACGAACCATGGAAACTTGTCCGTGCAACCTAGTCGCAAATTTTCCAAGTAATTTTTAAATTAATTTCTCAGGGGTATTTTATACCTTTCCTTTCTATTTTAGCTCCGACTATAAATAGTTTTAGGCTTATTTTATTAAGTCTAATCCTCCAAAACAAATTAGTTCTCCTCATTCCTCCTCTCAAGTCAGAAAATAGCGTTCTTCTCCAAAGTTTAAGACCTAGGGTTTTCTCCTCTAAGCTTCAACTTCAGATTTTCTCAAAGAATCTCCTTCTACCAGGTATGTGGGTATTCAGTAAGGGTTTAGTGTACCCTTATGCCAAAACACTCTCAGCTTTTTTTTATAGTTTTCCATGAATTTAAGAACTAGAGTTCCTACCCAATTATGCAAATTCTTTTAGGATTTAGTTCATATGATTCTTACATGATTTATATCCTGCTCTATAGGAATTTCAATATGTTTAAATGATTTTCATGAGTTTCCACCATGACTTGAGTACTCAAGAAAATTAGCCATAAATTGTAGGATTTTCTAAAGTATTAGATTTCCTTCAAATTTCATTCTAGATTATCAGTATGAGTTTTAAAAGCAGAATTTAGCCAGTTTTTAGTCTACTACAGCATTTCAAAAAAATAAAGATTTCAGACTAGTCTAGTCCTGACTCAGAAACTCAGGACTCCAATTTTAAAACGAGCTATTAGTATTCAGTTTGGGAGTAGTGTTAAGCATCGAGTTAGACTAAGGTTCAGGGTACCCTTAAAGTCCCAGAACTACATGCCACCGTAGGTTATTTAGCCCCTCAATTATGGCTCAGAAATAGTGATCACATCATCCATTCTTTTATACCCTAGCAAGGTATATTGGGTCTTCTCGATAGGGCGTATACATCGGACTCTATGTTTAGCTCACGTGGTTTATGTAGGTTAATAGACTCTCCCACAGTGTTAGTTTCAGTAATGTGCATTAGTGTCACACCTCGAGACTACCCCCTAGGCGCAACACAGGACCCGGGACCACAAGTGCCTTAAGTTAACCCTTGGTCATAGCATACTCAGACATTCATAAGAAAACATAGCGGGACCATAAATAGAAATCTAGGCAACCCAATCCATAATGATAAAGTTAAGATGAAACATAATCCAAAAAGGGAGACTCGAATACTGTCTATGTCTGAAAAGCCTCTACACATGACATAAGGAGTTGCTAGGACAAAACCCTAGCTCACTCAAAGTAATAAAGTAATAGCCATAAACAACTAGGATCATAACTAGCCCTCGAACAATGAGGACTCACCAACACTGACTGGAATGCCCTGCGGTCACTAGCCACTTGCCTGAGGGAGGAAACCTGAGTCTGTATCATCAAGAATATGCAGCGCAAAATATGCGTTAGTACTATAGGATGTACCAAGTATGTGAGATATGCATAATCATGTTAAAACATACTTAAAATGTTCTTAGAATATAATAGAAACTGAGATTATGCATAAAAGAGATGTCATAAGAAATATCATAATTGAAGCATGAGATAAAAGATGACATAGAATGAGACTTAAAAATATCATATGGGAGTTTCTTATAACCGACAATAGACCATGTGAGCTACATAGAATCTAACTATATAACCCTAGTTAGCAAAGCTATCCCGAACCCTGCCAAGGAAAGAGACACCATAATCCAACTATATAACTCTAGTTGGCAAAGCTGCCCTAATGCCCGCTAAAGCACAGGACACCATAATCAAATGTGGAACCACTTTCATAAGCCTGTAGAGTGATTCATAACCTATGCTGGCAATGTAGTTTTGGACCTGGGTTATCGAACCCTCATTGCTTGGTGCTAAATACTACTCCAAAAACATACATATAGCTCATAATATACTTGTGGCATATCTGATGCCAAATCAGTTTGAAAAGCATAAAGACACATTTGGTGTCATGCAATTCTCATATCATAAGTCCTTGAAGCTTCGCATAGCCATAATTCAAAACATACTTTTCTTTCTGAATTCATAACTTGAAGAATTTGGCATGCATTTTCATAAATACATAAGGCCATGTTATCTAAACATGCCAGTTTTTACTTGACATCATGCAATTCAATGGAATCATGCTAGAAATCATCTTTAATGCATGGGCTTTTGGAATCAATTAAGGGACCTCAAATAAAACATATATAAGTAATGAGAAACCATGAATTAATGCTTTAAAACTGAACCCATACATTTTCCCCAAATTGGGTAAGAACCCTAATTTCATAAATTCATAAATCAAAGTAAAAATCATGAGTTTTGGGCATAAGAATGAAAGGAATCCTTTACTGAATACCCACATACCTTATTAAAGCCTGATTGATCTTAAGATGAAAAGAAATGGATGCTTGAACTTGGAGCTTGATACTTGAAGCTTGAAGGAGTTCTTTTCCTCTTTTGGTAAATGAATGAGGAATAATGAAAGACTTAGGCTAATAAGAGTAGAAACCCTACTAAAAGTGTCCAAAACAACCTCACTTAAGAGTTAAAAGGGTAGGTAATTACAAAAATACCCCTAGTATTTAATTAAGGAAAACTGGTAAAAAGACGGCTTCAGAGACCACGAGTCAGTCTACGGACCATCAACTGAAATGATGAACCGTCAACTTATCCATGGTTTCAGGTGCCACTTCTGGGAGCCTACTGGAACTCAACTCTATGAGTCACTCTATGGTCTGTGATTCAAAATAACAGACCATCCTATTGACTCGTGGTCCTGACTTAAGGGCATGAGGATCCTCTGATCCTCAGGGATTATGGATGGAAGGATGACCTGTGGTTTAAAAGGATGGGTCATCAACCAACTCATCATATCCAGGACCCTTCATGGGGGGTCCTCTAGAACTCGAACTGTGAGTCCACAGGATGGGTCGTGGTTCCAAACCATGAGCCATTGAGTGGCTCATAGGCTGATAGAAGAACACAACCAAAGAGCAGACCACGGATCAGACTACGGTCCATGGTCTAGGACTACGGTCCGTGATCTGGTTCATGATATCTGGGAACTTTACAATTTCACTGAAATCAAATTTAACAGCTGAATCAAATTTTGGGGTGTTACAATATCTCCCTCTTGGGATCATTCATCCTTGAATAAAGGCTAAGCAAGGAAAACTATAGAGAAAACAGCCCAACCAAATGACAAAACATAGAAACTCAAGGATAACATGAAAACTCAGTTTTTCAACTTAAACATAATTGAACTAACTTCGAAAAACATGAATGCATGCTAGGATAATGAGAGAAACTGGTGGACTAGAATCGGGGGGCATACTAAGGAGGAAACTATTACCTCAAGTTGAAATTGAATCGGAAGGAAAGAGATGAGGGTACTTGGCTTTCATGGCTACTTCTGCTTGCCAAGTAGCTCCCTCAACTAGCTGATTTCTCCAAAGGACCTTGACCAAAGGGACTTCTTTGTTTCTCAACCTACGAATCTGACGATCAAGAATCTCCACGGGAACTTCCTCATAACTAAGGCTATTCTTCAAATTCACATCCTCTAAAGGAACAATCAAGGTCTGATCACCAACACTTCTTCAACAATGAAACATGGAAAACTAGATGAACCGCTTCTAACTCTAATACCAAATCCAACTCATAAGCAACCCTAACAATTCTCCTCAGAATCCAATAAGGACCTACATAGCGGGGACTAAGCTTCCCTTTCTTACCAAATCTCATCACACCCTTCATGGGTGACACTATCAGAAACACCCAATCATCAACCTCAAACTCTAATTCTTTTCTCCTCACATCTGCATACGATTTTTGTCGACTTTGAGTAGTCTTCAACCTCTCCCTAATAATCTGAACCTTCTCCATAGTCTCAGACACTGAATCAGGACCAATCAAAGATGCCTCACCTACCTCAAACCAACCAATAGAAGATCTACACCTCCGCCCATAAAGTGCCTCATAAGGAGCCATCTGGATGCTAGAATGAAAACTATTGTTGTAGGCAAACTCGATAAGAGTTTAGTGATCATCCCAACTACCTTTGAAATCAATCACACAAGCTCTCAACATATCCTCCAAAGTCTGATTAGTACACTCTACCTGGCCATCCGTCTGTGGGTGAAAATTTATGCTAAGCTTAACCTGGGTACCAAGACCCTTCTGAAATGACCTCCAAAACTGAGATGTAAACTGAGTCCCCATGTCTAAAATGATAGACAATGGAACACTATGCAATCTGACTATCTCCAAAATATAGAGTCTGGCATAATCATCTGTTGAATCGGTAGTCTTAACTGCTAAGAAATGGACTGATTTAGTCATCCTGTCAACAATCACCCAAATAGAATTATGTTATCTTCGAGTACGAGGCAAACGAGTAATGAAATCCATATTGATCTCTTCCCATTTCCAAGTAGGAAGATCAATATCCTGAGTCATACTACCCGGTCAATGATGCGCTACCTTCACTTGTTGACAGCTGGGGCAGTTAGCCACAAAACCTCTATGTCCCTCTTCATGCCATTCCATCAACAGACTTCCCATAGGTCACCGTACATCTTGGTGGCACGAGGGTGAATAGAATACCTGGAGCTATGAGCCTCTATCAAAATCTATTGTCTCAACCCATCAATGTTGGGAACACATAATCGACCCTGATATCAAAGCACACTATCTCCCCCTTGGGAGAAAACCTCTACCCATTGCTGATGGACTTCAACCTTGAACTGGTGCAAAATAGGGTCATTGTCTTGCTTTTCTTTCACTTCAGCTACCAAAGATAATTTGGAACCATTCTAAATGATAACACCACCTTCTGTCGAATCCATAAGGCGAACTCACAATCGAGCAAGTCGATGAATGTCCTTCGCCAATTCCTTCTTTTCGTCCTCAACCAACAACACACTACCCATGGATAGCCTACTAAGTGTATCCGCCATGACATTGTCCTTACCCGGATGGTAAAGCACACTCATATCATAATCCTTAAGAAGCTCAATTTATCTCCTTTGAAAAAGATTTAGTTCCTTCTGAGTGAACACATATTGAAGACTCTTATGATCGGTGAATACATCCACGTGAACACCATACAAGTAGTGTATCCAAATTTTTAAAGAAAAAATCATGGCCGCCAACTCAAGATCATGAGTAGGGTAGTTCTTCTCATGAATCTTAAGCTGTCTAGAAGCATAAGCAATCATCTTACCACATTGCATTAACACACAACCCAAACCAATCCTAGAAGCATCACAATACACCCTCGGGTAGAGCCAATACTGGGGCTGTGGTCAACTTAGTCTTCAATTCCTCAAAATTCTTCTCACGTAGATTAGACCACTGAAATTTCACCTTCTTCTGAGTTAACCGAGTCAATGGGGAAGCAATGGAAGAAAACCCTTCCACAAATCTTCTATAGTAACCAGTCAAACGTAACAAGCTCCTAATATTAGACGGGAAAGTAGGTCTAGACCAGTTTTTTACTGCCTTAATCTTTTGAGAATCAACTTGAATACCATCTCTAGTCAAAACATGACCCAGAAAAGGAACAGACTGCATCCAAAACCCACAATTACTAAACTTAGAAAATAACTGTCGATCCTTGAGAGTTTGCAACACAACTCTCAGATGGTCCACATGCTCCTCTTCACTACGAGAATAGATAAGAATATCATCAATGAAAATATTCACAAACATATCCAAATACTTCTTGAACACACGGTTCATAAAATCCATAAAGGCTGCACAAGAATTCGTTAGTCCAAAAGACATAACCACAAATTCATAATGACCATACCGAGTTCTAAAGGTTGTCTTTGGAATGTCACACTCTCTAACACGAAGCTGATGATAACCGAATCTAAGGTCGATCTTGGAGAAGTAACTGGCACTCTGAAGCTGATCGAACAAGTCATCAATCCTAGGAATGGGATACTTATTCTTGATTGTGACCTTGTTTAACTAACGATAGTCGATACACATTCTGAGGGAACCATCTTTCTTTCACACGAATAAGACTGAAGCCTCTCATAGAGAGATGTTGGGTCAGATAAAGCCCTTATCAAGAAGATCTTTCAACTGGTCCTTCAATTCCTTAAGCTCCACAGGAGCTATCCTATAAGGACGAATAGAGATAGGATGCATATCTAGAAGAAGATCTATTCAAAAGTCGATGTCCCGCTCAGGAGGGACTCGGGCAAATCTTCTAGAAACACTTCTGGAAACTCACTCACAACAAAAATTAACTGGAGAGATAGGGTTCCGGACTCCGTGTCCATAACCCAAACTATATGATAGACATAACCCTTAGAAATTATCTTCTTAGCCATAAGATAAGATATGAAATGACCCTTTGAGGATGGAGGACTACCTTGTCATTCTAAGACAGGTTTATTCAAAAACTTGAAACTAACAACTCGAGTACGACAATCGAGTGAGGCATAACATGCATACAACCAATCCATACCAAGAATAACATCAAAATTAGTCATCTCCAACTATACTAGATCCGATGAAATGACTCTATGAAGGACTGAGATAGGGCAATTTTGGTAGATTCGTTTCGCTAAGACTGACTCACCAACAGGAGTAGAAACACAAAAGGGTTCTAAAAGTTATTCAGGGCAAATTTCAAACTTGCAAGCAACATAAAGGGTCACAAAAGATAAGGAGGCACCCGGATCTAATAAAGCATACATATCGAGAGAGACGACTTTTAACATACCAGTAACAACATCCGATGAACTCTTCTGCAACTGGCATGAGGACATGGCATAAAGGTGGTGCTGGCGCTGACCACCAGAACTAGAAGCAGTGCCCTACTAGGCTGGTCGACCTCCTAATGTCGGGCATACTGAGTCCTACCACCTCCATGTCCCTTCCTGGCTGCAGGTCAATCTCTAATCCGATGTCTAGCCTGACCACACCCAAAACAACTACCTGAACTGACTAGACACTCATCAGGATGAATCTTTCCACACTTACTGTAAATGGGGCAGGAAGGCCCCTTGGCAACACTTCCCTGCGAATAGGAACCAGATCCCTTGCTAGTCTGATCATGACGAGGCCTGGGGGTTGGGTAGGAACACTAGCTGAATAATGAGCAGGCCCTGATGATTTCTTCTAAAATGAGAAGTGATGTCTGCCTCCGGACCTCTAATGTCCAAAACCTGAACTCTTTGATCTAACCCTCTTGTTCTTCCTTTCCATCTCTCTCAACTTGTCTCCCTCGATCTGATAGGCATGAGTCATAAGTCAAAAAATATCCATGTCACCCAAAAGCTTTGTGGACCTGTACTCCTTCTTTACCAAATCTGATACTCCATAAACATACTTACTCATCTCATCCCATGGGTCAGCCACCATGGAAGGAACATACCCAAAAAACTGGGTGAACTTCAATTCATACTCCTGAACCATCATGGAACCTTGCCTAAAATTTCACAAATTCTTTGGCCTTAGCTTGTTCCAATTCCCTCCGAAAGAACCGATCAAGAAAAGACTTCGCAAAACACTCCCAAGTCATAGGGACCACGTCCCTAGCCCTAGCATCCTTCCATTGAGTGAATCAAATATGAGTCACATCCTTGAGTTGATAAGAGTCTAGCTCTACACCCTTTACACCAATAACTTGCATAACCCCAAAGATCTTCCTTACCTTATCCAAGAAATTTTGTGGATCCTCACCAACTTTTGAACCCCAGAACTCAGGTGGGTTCATGCAAATAAAATCTCGAAATTGGGTCGGAACTCTACCTTAAGAATGGATGAGGATAGGGGCCTACTGATTGATCTGAGTAGCCATAGTCTGAGCTAGCATATGAATAGCATTTTTTAAATTCGTATTTGTGACCTCAAAGTCTGGAATTAGAGGATTAGGATTTTGGGCATTGGCCCGGCGAGGCATGGCACGGCAAGGAGGAATAATTTGAAATGCATAAAGAATGGATTAGAGGGTAATAGAGTTAAACTCTATTGCACGATATTGATCATAAAATAAGTGAAGTTGTTCCTAAGACACCTCATAGCTTCTCTCTCATAAGTGTGGCACACATCACACACATGAAAGAGACTCTACTCGTTGAGGCTTTTAGACACCCTAGGACTCTTGAACCTTGCTCTGATACCAAGTTCGTCATGACCCGAGACTACTCCCTAGGCATAACATGGGACCCGGGACCACAAGTTCCCTAAGTTAACCCTTGGTCATAGCATACTCTGACATTCATAAGAAAACATAGCGGAAACATAAATAAAAAGCTAGGCAACTCAATCCATACTGATAAAGTCAAGATGAAACATAATCCAAAAAGGAAGACTCGAATACTGTCTATGTCTGAAAATCCTCTACACATGACATAAGGAGTTTCTAGGACAAGAACCTAGCTCACTTTAAGTACAAAAGTAACAGGCATAAGCAACTAGGATCATAACTAGCCCTCGAACAATAAGGACTCACCAACACTAACTGGAATGGCCTGCGGTCTCTAGCCTTGTTCCTGAGGGAGGAAACCTAGGTCTACATCATCAAGAGGATACAGCGCAAAATATGTATCAGTACTATAGGATGTACCAAGTATGTGAGATATGCATAATCATGTTAAAACATACTTAAAACGTGCTTAGAACATAATAGAAACTAAGATCATGCATAAAAGAGAAGTCATAAAAAATATCATAATTTAAGCATGAGATAAAAGATAACATAGCATAAGACTTAAAAATATTCATAGCGGAGTTTCTTATATAACCGACAATAGACCATGTGAGCTACATGGAATCTAACTATATAACCCTAGTTAGAAAAGTTGTCCCAAACCCTGCCAAGGAATGGGACACCATAATCTAACTATATAACCCTAGTTGGCAAAGCTTCCCTAATGCCCGCTAAAGCACAGGACACCATAATCAAATGTGGAACCACTTTTATAAGCCCATAGGGCGATTCATAACCTATATTGGCAACGTAGTTTTGGACTTGGGTTATCGAACCCTCATCGCTCGGTGCTAAATACTACTCCCAAAACATGCATATAGCTCATAACATACTTATGGCATATCTAATGCCAAATCTATTTGAAAAGCATAAAAACACATCTAGTGTCATGCAATTCTCATATCATAAGTCCTTAAAGCTTACCATAGCCATAATTCAAAACATACTTTTCTTTATGAATTCATAACTTGAAGAATTTGGCATGCATTTTCATAAATACATAAGGCCATGTTATCTAAACATGCCAATTTTCACTTGACATCATGCAATTCAATGAAATCATGCTACAAATCATCTTTAATGCATGGGCTTTTGAAATCAATTAAGGGACCTCAAATAAAACATAGATAAGTAATGAGAAACCATAAATTAATGCTTTAAAACTGAACCCATAAGGTTTCCCTAAATTGGGTAAGAACCCCAATTTCATAAATTCATCAATCAAAGTAAAAATCATGAGTTTTGGGCATAAGGGTGAAAGAAATCTCTTATTGAATATCCACATACCTTATTGAAGCCTGTTTGATCTTAAGATTAAAAGAAATAGAGGCTTGAACTTGGAGCTTGATACTTGGAGCTTGAAGGAGTTATTTTCCTCTTTTGGTAGATGAATAAGGAATAATGAAAGACTTAGGCTAATAAGAGTAGAAACCCTACTAAAAGTGGCCAAAATAACCTCACTTAAGAATTAAAAGGGTGGATAATTACAAAATTACCCTTAGGATTTAATCAATGAAAACTGGTAAAAAGTCTCGGCTCCAGAGACCACGAGTCAGTCTACAAACCATCAACTGAAATGACAAACTGTCAACTGATCTGTGGTTTCAGGTGACACTTCTGGGAGCCTGCTGGAACTCAACTCCATGAGTCACTCTATGGTCCGTGATTCAAAATAATGAACCATCCTATTGACTCGTGGTCCTGACTTATGGGCATGAGGATCCTCTGATCCTCAGGGGATACGGATGGAAGGATGACCCATGGTTCAAAAGGACAGGTCATCAACTAACTCATCATTTCTAGGACCCTTCATTAGGGGTCCTCTAGAACTCAAACCACGAGTCCACAGGACAGGACGTGGTTCGAAACCACACACTGTGGAGTGACTCATAAGCTAATGGAAGAACATAACCAAAAAGTAGACCACAGATCAGACTACGGGTCATGGTCCAGGACTACGGTCCATGATCTGGTCCGTGATCTCTGGGAACTTTACAATTTCACAGAAATCAGGTTTAATAACTGAATCAAATTCTGGGGTGTTACAATTAGGCCCTCAGTTATGTTTACTTTCAGCTTTTAGCATATTTCCAGATTACTCTTACATTTCTTCTATTTATGCATGATTATATTTTGGGCCTATGTACTACAGTTTAGTTTAGTTTACAGCTTTTCAGTGTTTTAGAATATTTACATTTCAGTTAGCCTTGCATACCTCCATGCTCAGTAAATTCAAAGTACTGATGCATACTCTACGTGCTGCATCCTATCATAATGCAGGTTCAGGTTCTCAACTTCAGCCTCGTGATTAGCTCGCCTGGTGCCATATCCGCGATAGTCAGTGGTGAGTTCTCATCATCCAAGGACATATCTTTTACATGTTTTTTGAGTGAGGTAGCTTGTCCTTATTTTCAGTACTTAGAGTTAGCTGGGGACTTATCCCAGAAGCTCATTAGTATTAGAGGCTTTCAGACATAGAGTCAAAATTTAGCTTATGTAGTTCAGTTAATTTTCAGACAGACTATCATTTCAGATATATTTAGATTCATTATTCCCTTCAGTTATGATTTATTCAATATGCTTTCACTTGTTTAGAATTTTATTCAGTATGCTTGTGATATGCCAGTTTCAGGGTTAGCTTGGGGTCACTTGAGATCCTACATCCCGTGTTACATCTAGGGGATAGTCTCAAGGTGTGACAAACTTGGTATCAGAGCATCAGGTTCAGGAGTCCTACGGTGTCTAAAAGACGCACTAAGTAGAGTCTCTTTCATGGGTGTGAATCATGCCACACTTATGAGGGAGAGGCTACGAGGTGTTTTAAGAAAAATTTCACTTCTTTCATTATCTTTATCGTGCGATAAAGTTTAGTTCACTTTCTCTTCTCTAATCCATTTGTTATGCATTTCAGATCATGAGTCCTCGTAGAGCTAACGCCCGCAATACTAACACTAATCCTCCAGCCCTAGACCATGAGGTTACAAATGCGGAGTTCTATAATATGATCCAGTTATTGGCTCAGACTGTGGACAATCAAGCTAATCAGTAGGCCCTAGTTCTTGCAAACCAAAATGGTTTTTTGACTTTTCTTAGTTTGGGCCATTTCATAGCCTTATTATATCTTTGCTCAAAGTTTGTTAAAACATCAGCTGCAGCCCGGGTTCGAGATTTTATTCGCATGAATCCACCAGAGTTTCTAGGGTCAGGGGTTGGTGAAGACCCACAAAATTTCATTGATGAGATCAAGAATATTCTTAAGATAATGTAAGTGACTGGTATTGATTGCGTTGAGTTAGCATCTTATCAACTACAAGATGTGGCTCACATTTGGTTCACTCAGTGGAAAGACAACAGGGGTGTAAATATAGCATATGCGATATGGGATTATTTTACTGGAGCTTTTCTGGATGGGTTCTTCCCAAGAGAGTTGAGAGAGGCTAAGGCCCAAGATTTTATGAATCTGAGATAGAGATCAATATCAGTCCAGGAATATGGGTTAAAGTTCAGTCAGCTTTCCAGGTATGCCACATCTATGGTGGTCGATCTGAGGGCACAAATGGGCAAGTTCTTGTATAGGGTATACGATTTGGTAAAAATGGAGTGCAGGAATGTTATGTTATTAGGGGATATGGATATCTCTAGACTGATGACCCATGCTCAGTAGGTTGAGAAAGATAAGCTTAAGGAGTTGGCAGAGGTCGGGCGACATAAATTGCTCACAGTTTCAGCAGAGGTCTTCAGCCCCAGTGCCTTCATCAGTAGTGCTCCATCTCCTAGGCCTCAATAGGATCAGAAAAAAAGTGAGCACCAAGCTCTAAGTCTCAAGGCAGTGTTTTAGGTAACCACACTTTTACATCCTACCCCAAGTGTGGTAAAAATCATCCAGTTGAGTGTATTGATGGTAGAGAGGGGTGTTTTAGGTGTGGTCAGCTCGGCCATAGGTTGAAGGAGTGTCCTTCCTCCAGGCAAGGAATGGGAGGTGAAAGAGCCCAGTCTACCACTTTAGCAGCTCCAGCAAGTCGCATAGCTCAGCAGAGTATGACTTCTAGCACAGGTGGCGATCAGCGTCACCACCATCTCTATGCAATATATTCATGTTAGGATCAGGAGAGTTCACCAGATATAGTCACTGGTATGTTATCAGTCTTCTCTCTTGATGTTTATGCCTTGTTAGACCCAGGGGCTTCCTAACCTTTGTAACCCCGTATGTTGCATGTAAATTCAGAGTCAGTCCTGAAAAAATCTTAGAGCCCATCCCAGTCTCTACTCCAGTTGGTGAGTCAGTCCTAGCTAAGAGTGTGTATAGAGATTTCCCTGTGTTATTCCTTCATAAAGTCACCTCAGCAGATTTAGTAGAGAAATATGACCAACTTGGATGTCATTCTTGGCATGGATTGGCTACATGCCTGTTATACCTCAGTCGACTGCAAAACCAGAGTTGTGAAATTCCAGTTTCTAAATGAGCCCATCTTAGAGTGGCAGGGTAGTCCTACTTAATCAAAAGGTCACTTCATATCCTACCTCAAAACTAGAAAGATGATCTCAAAGGGTTACATCTACCATATAGTCCAAGTTAAGGATTCTGAGTCCAAAACCCCACCTTTCCAGTCAGTTCCAGTAGTTAATGAGTTTCCAGAGGTATTTTCTAAAGATTTGCATGGAGTCCCTCCTGAGCAGGAGATCGACTTTGGGATATACCTTCTTCCATATACGCAGCCAATATCTACTCCTCTTTACAGAATGGCTCCAGCTGAGCTTAAGGAGTTGAAAGAACAGCTCAAAGACCTCCTAGATAATGGCTTTATTAGACCCAGTATCTCTCCATGGAGTGCTCCAGTTCTCTTTGTGCATAATAAAAATGGTTCTCTCAGGATGTGTATAGACTACCATTAGTTGAACAAGGTCATAATCAAGAATAAGTATACCATCCACAGGATTGATGACTTGTTTGACCATCTTCATGGTGCCAGCTACTTCTCCAAGATTGACCTCAGATTCAGTTATCATCAGCTCAGAGTTAGAGAGTGTGACATTTCGAAAACAGCCTTTAGAACTTGGTATGGTCACAATGAATTTGTGGTTATGTCTTTTGGACTATTGAATGCTCCTACAGCTTTTATGGACTTGATGAACAGGGTGTTCAAGCAGTATTTGGACATGTTCATTATTATCTTCTAAGATGATATTCTAGTCTACTCGTGGAGTGAGAAGGAGCATGCTAATCATTTGAGAGTGGTGCTGCAAAGTCTTAAGGATCGACAGTTATTTTCCAAATTCAGTAAGTGTGAGTTTTGGTTGTAGTAAGTCACCTTTCTAGGACATGTAGTGCCTAAGGAGGGCATTTGAGTGGATTCTCAGAAGATAGAGGTAGTAAAGAATTGGCCTAGACCCACCTCTTTGATAGATATTAGGAGCTTTTCGGGTTTGGCTGGTTACTATAGGAGATTTGTTGAGGGGTTTCGTCCATAGCCTCTCTATTAACTAGGCTGACTCAGAAGAAGGTCAAGTTCTAGTGGTCAGATGAGTATGAGAAAAACTTCCAAGAGTTGAAAACTAGGTTGACCACATCCCCAGTTTTGACTCTGCTAGAGGTTTTAGATGGTTTCTTAGTATACTATGATGCGTCCAGAGCCGGCCTTGGTTGTGTTCTGATGCAGCATGGTAAATTCATTGCATATGCCTCTAGACAGCTTAAGACTTATGAGAATAACTACCCGACTCATGATCTTGAGTTAGCAGTAGTGGTCTTTGCCTTGAAGATTTGGAGACACTACTTTTATGGTGTCTATGTAGATGTGTTTACTGACCACAAGAGCCTTCAGTATGTATTCACCCAGAAAGAACTGAATCTTTGTTAGAGAAGGTGGCTAGAGATTCTTAAGGACTATGATATGAGCATGTTTTACCATCCGGGTAAGGCCAATATAGTACCGGATTAACTTAGCAGGTTTTTCATGGGTAGTATATCACAGGTTGAGGAAGGAAAGAAGGAACTAGCCAAGGATGTTCACAGGCTTGCTCAGTTAGGGGTTCGCCTCATAGATTCATCAGAAGGTAGTGTCATTGTTCAGAATAGGTCAGAGTCTTCATTGGTAGCCGAGGTAAAGGAAAAGCAAGACAGTGATCCCATCTTACTTCAGCTAAAAGGTGTTGTCCAGAAGCAGTGAGTAGAGGTTTTATCCCAAGGGGGAGATGGTGTACTTTGTTATCAGGGTCGTCTATATGTTCCTAATATAGGTCACTTGAAGCAGCAGATTTTGACAGAGTCTCATAGCTCCAGGTATTCCATCCATTTTGGTGTCACCAAGATATATCGTGACCTATGGGAAGTTTATTGGTGGAATGGTATGAAGAGGGACATTGCTGATTTTGTGGCTAAGTGTCCCAACTGTCAGCAAGTGAAGGTAGAACATCAGCGACCAGGTGGTATGACTCAGGAGATGGACATTCCTACTTGGAAGTGGGAGCTGATCAATATGGACTTTATTACAGGATTACCTCGTACTCACAGACAGCATGATTCTATTTGGGTGATTGTAGACAGGGTGACTAAGTCAGCCCACTTCCTAGCTGTCAAGACAATCGATTTAGCAGAGGACTATGCCAGACTCTACATCCGTGAGATAGTTAGGTTGCATGGAGTTCCCTTATCCATTATCTCAGATAGGGGTACCCAATTTTGGAGATTGTTTTTGAAGGGTCTTGGTACTCAGGTTAATCTTGGTATAGCTTTTCACCCACAGACAGATGGTCAGGCAGAGCGTACTATTCAGACCTTAGAGGACATGTTTAGAGCTTGCATAATCGACTTTAATGGTAATTGGGATGATCACTTACCTCTTATAGAGTTTGCCTATAATAACAGTTTTCACTCTAGCATTCATATGGCCCCGTAAGAGGCACTTTATAGGCGGAGGTGTAGATCACCTATAGGCTAATTTGAGGTAGGTGAAGTAGCTTTTATAGGTCCAGATTCAGTCCATGAGACTATGGAGAAGGTTCAGCTTATTAGATAAAGGTTGAAGGCGGCTCAAAGTTTTCAAAAATCTTAAGAAGATGTAAGAAGAAGGGAGCTAGAGTTTGAGGTTGATGATTGGGTTTTTCTGAAAGTGTCACCCATGAAGGGTGTGATGAGATTCGGTAAGAAGGGGAAGCTTAGTCCCCGATATGTAGGCCCTTACAGGATTCTGAGGAGAGTTGGCAAGGTGGCCTATGAGTTAGAATTCCCTGCATACTTAGCATCGGTGCACCCAGTCTTTCATGTATCCTTGTTGAAGAAATGTATTAGTGATCCAGCTTTAGTTGTGCCCTTAGAGAGCGTGGGTGTGAAGGAAAGTCTCTCTTACGAAGACATCCAGTTTAGATCCTTGATCGTCAGATTTTGAGGCTTAGAAAGAAGGAAGTTGCCTCAGTAAAAGTTCTTTGGAGAACCAGTATGTTGAGGGAGCTACTTGGAAAGCAAAAGCAGCCATGATGACCAAGTACCCATACCTCTTCCCTTACGATCCAGCTTCAGCTTGAGGTAATAGTACCTCTCCAGTTTCTCAACTTATCTTAGATGTATTTCAGTCTCAGTATCATGTTCCATCTGCTATTCATGGATTTCAGTACTCTTTTGTGTACTTAGAACCTATTTCAGCTAGAAATCATCTTTTAATACTCAGTGGTAGGGTTTGCAGCTCCTTCCCTCCAAACTCAGCTTGTTGTAGTCTTCATTCCAGGATGAATGACCCAAGGGGGACATTTTGTAACACCCTAGAAATTCTAAGCCTAGAACTAGCCCAGAAAACATAAAATTTTAAACTGTCCAAGCTAGATCAGGAACCACGGACCAGTTCTATGGGTCGTGGAACAGTCCACGGACTGTGATTCCCCTCCGTGGAATTAGTCCTGCAGACCATTCCCTCAGAACCCAAACCATTGACCAAGTCAACGAGCTGTGAACAGGACCATGGGTCATGGAATGGACTCGTGGATCTCAGTCAGAGGCCAGCAAGTTGGGGTCAGTTTCACGAGTTTGAACCATGGACCGCTGAACATTCCATGAGTTATGGATTCCACCCGTGGAACACAAACCTGAGGGTCATCAAATCCCTCAGGAACCACGAGTAGGTTCCACGAGACATGGATGGTTTCACGAGCTATGAACCTGGCTCATGGTTATCAGACCCACAGTCATGAATAAAAGCTCAGGAACCACGACAGGGTTCCACAAGTTGTGGAAGCTTCCACAAACCATGGAAACCTGTCTGTGGAACCCAGTCATGAATTTTCTAGCCGTTCTTAAATTAGTTTCTCAGGATTATTTTAGACCTTTCCTTTCTATTTTAGCTCCGACTATAAATAGTCTTAGGCTTATTTTATTAAGTCTAATCCTCCAAAACATATCAGTTCTCCTCATTCCTCCTCTCAAGTCAGAAAAGAGCATTCTTCTCCAAAGTTTCAGACCTAGGGCTTTCTCCTCCAAGCTTCAACGTCAGATTTTCTTGAAGAATATCCTTCTACCAGGTATGTGTGTATTCCGTAAGGGTTTAGTCCACCATTATATCCAAAAACTCTCAGCTTTATTTTACAATTTTCCATGAATTTAAGAACTAGGGCTCCTACCCAATTATGCAAATTCTTCTAGGATTTAGTTCTTATGATTATCACATGATTTATATCCTACTTTATAGGAATTGCAATATGTTTTAATGATTTGCATGAGTTTCCACCATGACTTGAAAACTCAAAAAAATTAGCCTTAAATTGTAGGATTTTCTAAAGTATTAGATTTCCTTCAAAATTCAACCTAGATTATCAGTATAAGTTTTAAAAGTAGAATTTAGCCAATTTTTAGTCTACTACAGCATTTCAAAAAAATAGAGATTTCAGATTAGTCTAGTCCTTACTCAGAAACTTAGGACTCCAATTTTAAAATGAGCTAGTAGTATTCAGTTTGGGAGTAGTGTTTAGCACCGAGTTAGACCAGCGTTTAGCGTACCCTTAAAGTCCCAGAACTACATTCCACCATAGGTTATTTATCCCTTCAGTTGGGCCTCAGAAATAGTGATCACACCAATCATGCCTTTATACCCTGGCAAGGTATATTGGGTCCTCTCTATGGCATATACATTGGACTCTACGTTTAGCCCACGTGGTTTATGTCAGTTAATAGACTCTCCCACAGTGTTAGTTTCAGTAATATGCATTAGGCCCTCAGTTATATTTACTTTCAGCTTTCAGCATGTTTCCAGATTACTCTTGCATTCCAGCTATTTATGCATGATTATATTTTGGGCCTATGTACTACAGTTTAGTTTAGTTTATAGCTTTTCAGTATTTTAGAAGATTTACATTTCATTCAGCCTTGCATACCCCTCATGCTCAGTTCATTCAAAGTACTGGCGCATACTCTATGTGTTGCATCTTATCATGATATAGGTTCAGGTTCTCAGCTTTAGCCTCGTGATTAGCTCGCCCAGTGACATATCCATGACAGTCAATGGTGAGTCTTCATCATACAAGGACATATCTTTTACATGCTTTTTGAGTTAGGCAGCTTGTCCTTATTTTTAGTACTTGGAGTTAGCTAGGGGCTTGTCCCAGTAGCTCATTAGTATTAGAGGCTTTCAGACATAGATTCAGACTTCAACTTATGTAGTTTAGTTGATTTTCATACAGACTATCATTTCAGATATATTTATATTCATTATTCCCTTCAGTTATGATTTATTTAATATACTTCTGCTTGTTTAGAATTATATTTAGTATACTTGTGATATGCCAGTTTCAGTGTTAGCTTAGGGTCACTTGTGATCCTAGGTCCCATGTTACATCTAGGGGCTAGTCTCGGGGCGTGACAGTCACGATCGAGGGGCCAGATATTAGAGGCCTCAACATCAGGGTATCTACAGTGGTTCTTGTTACAGTGGTAGAGGTTCAATCTAGTAGGGCCGAGATTATCAACCACAATAGCACCAGGGTTAGTCTAATCGACCAGTTCAGGATTTGCTTTACAGTCTAGTCAATTGGTTTAGGCTTTGCTTTAGGCTTTCAGTAGTTCTCAATTTGAGTAGGGCCAGAGTAGTCAGCAGGGTTACAATGGTCAGACTCTGAGGGGTTCAGTTTCTAGGGCATCAAGTCATGGTGGCCACACCAGTGTAGCTATTTTATCCAGGCAAGGTAGGCCGTCAGGACCTTGTTATGAGTGTGGGATCATTGGTCACTTTGCTAGAGATTTCCCCCAATAAGGTATAGTTCAGCCAGCCGCTTAGCTGGCTCAGCCTATCCATGTAGTTTAGCCACTGGATAGAGGAGGTGGTGGTCAGGCTAGAGGTGGTGCCCAGCATGGCAGGATAGGTGGTAGGGATGGCGGTCAGTCAGGACGAGGTCATCATCAGTTTTAGGCAGTGCCTGGGAGACCAGAGGTAGAGGCCTCGGATGCTGTGATCATAGTTATAATTTATCTATATTGTCAGTCAGCTTTGGCTTTATTTGATCCTGGATATACTTGCTCGTATGCTTTTGCCTACTATTTGCCTTATTTGGGGTTGGCTAGTAAGCCATTATTTGTGCTTATATCTGATTTGACCCCGATAGGAGATTCTTTAGTAGTGGATCGGATTGTGAGGTCCCGTATGATTTTTGTTGGTGATTTAGAGACTTGGGGTGATTTTATAATTCTTGATATGCTAAACTTTGATGTGACTCTGGGCATGGACTGGTTATCCCCATATCAAGAAATTTTGGATTGTTATGACAATACCATTACCATAGCCATGCCCGGCGTATCCCCAATTGTGTGGTAAGGTTCTGTTAGCCACACACCGTCAGGGATCATCTCTTGTCTTTGATCTAGGAAGTTGATTTCTCGTGGTTGTTTGGATTATCTAGCATATGTCCAAGATGCAAGTGCTAAACTTTCTTTCCCTGAGTCAATTCCTGTGGTTAGAGATTTCCTAGATGTGTTTCCTACCAACCTGCTAGGCCTTCCACCTGAGAGAGATATTGATTTTGCTATTTTGTTAGAGTCGGGCACCAGGCCCATTTCTATTTCTCCTTGCCGAATGGCTCTAACTGATTTAAGAGAGCTTAAGGAGCAGCTCCAGGACTTGTTAGCTAAGGGATTTATTAGGCTGAGTGTATTGCCTTGGGGTGCCCTAGTTCTGTTTTTGAAGAAGAAAGATGAGTCGATGCAGATGTGTATTAATTATAGGCAATTGAATAAGGTGACTATGAAGAATAGGGATCTGATATCGTGCATAGATAACTTGTTTGATCAGTTTCAAGGTTTAGTCGTGTTTTCAAAGATAGATTTGAGGTCCGGCTACCACCAGTTGAGGATTAAGGCGGAGGACATCCCTAAGACAGTAATCAGGACACGATATGACCACTATAAGTTCCTGGTGATGTCTTTTGGGTTGACTAATGCCCTCGCAGCTTTCATGGACTTGATGCACATGGTGCTTAGCCCGTACTTTGACTCATTTGTGATAGTTTTCATAGATGACATCCTGATATACTTGCAAAGTAGAGAGGATCATGAGCAGCACTAGAGGATAATACTCCACACTTTGAGAGATCATCGGTTTTATGCCAAGTTCTCAAAGTGCAATTTGGCTTGATTTAGTTACGTTCCTAAGACACGTGGTGTCTAAGGATGGGATTAGTATGGACCCTGGTAAGATTTTAGCAGTTCGTGATTGGCCTAGACTTACTACTCCTACCAAGGTTTGCAGCTTTATTGGTTTAGCAGGGTACTACAGATGGTTCGTTGAGGGATTTTCTTCTATAGCAGCACCTTTGACTAGGCTGACTAGAAAGAATGTCCTATTTTAGTGTTCAAATCAGTGCGAGCATTGCTTTCAGAGGCTTAAGGCCCTGTTGACTTCAGCTTCAGTGTTGACTTTGCCAGTTGAGGGTCAGAGCTTCTCGGTATATTGTGATGCTTCATGGGTTGGTATTGGCTATGTATTAATGCAGCAGGGTCGTGTGATGGCATATGCATTGATACAGTTGAAGGTTCACGAGCGTAACTACCTCATTAATGACTTAGAGTTACCGATAGTAGTCTTTGTCCTCAAGATTTGGAGGCACTACATATATGGGGTTCACTATGAGATCTTTACTGATCACCATAGTCTTTAGTACATCACAAGTCACCGAGAGCTGAACTCGAGGTAGAGGAGATAGATTGAATTACTGAAGGACTATGACTTCACTATTCTATATCATCTGGGTAAGGCAAATGTGGTAGAGGATGTCTTGAGTCAGAAGGCAGTGAGTATGGGTAGCCTAGCTTCACTTTCAGTTTCAAAGCAACCATTGGCCTTGACATCTAGTCCTTGTACAACTGTTTGGTTAGGATTGACTTGTCTAATCCTAGCAGAGTTCTTTTCAGTATTGAGGTTCATTCTATCTTGGTTGATCAGATTTAGAGCCATCAATTTGAGGATCAGTGGTTGTGTGACCTTTGTGATTAAGTTGTTTGGGGTAAGGCCAGCCGGACTACTCTAGATTCAAATGGTTTTCTGAGGTTTGATAGTTGTCTTTGTGTTCTTAGAGTTTATGATTTGATTCAGTTGATTCTTCAGGAGGCACATTATTCTAGATATTCTATCCATCTTGGCGCATCCAAAATGTACAGAGATTTGAGATAGATTTACTAGTGGAGTGGTATGAATCGAACATGGAAGAGTTTGTATCTTGGTGCTTATACTATCAGCAGGTCAAGTTTGAGCACATGAGACCTGATGGATTGAGGCAGCGACTACCCATTCCTGAGTGGAAGTGAGAGGGGATTACTATAGACTTCATAGTTAGGTTGCCCCGTACTTCTCGAGGATTTAACTCCATTTGGGTAATTGTTAATCGTATAACTAAGTCAGTGCAATTCTTTCCGGTTCAGACTACTTACAATGCAGAAAGGTTAGCTCAGATTTTCCTCTGTGAGATTGTTCAGATGCATGGGGTCCCAGCTTCTATCATTTCAGACTGCAGCAGTCAGTTAACAAATTAGTTCTAGAGGGATATTCAGCAAGATTTGGGTACAGAGGTTCAGCTTAGTACCGCATTCCACCCTCAGACAGATAGCCAGTCCAAGAGGACTATTCAGGTCCTGGAGGACATATTACGGGCATGTGTTCTTGACTTTAGAGGTTCATGGGATCAGTTTATGCCTTTGGCCGAGTTTTCCTATAATAATATTTTCTATTCGAGCATTGGCATAGCACCTTTTGAGGCATTGTATGGTAGGCATTGCAAATTGCAGTGGGTTAGTTTGATGGTTTGGAGTCTAGGCCACAGAGTACAGACTTGCTTTGTGATTCCATAGACAGAGTCTGAGTGATTCAGGACAGACTTTAGGCAGCCTAGAGTATACAGAAGAGCTACGTTGATCAGACTTCATGCCTTAGTGTTCAGTGTTGGTGACTTGGTGTTCCTCCATGTATCGCCCATAAAGGGAGTGATGAGATTTGAAAGGCGGGGCAAGCTTAGCCCCAGATACATTAGGCCGTTTGAGATTCTTCAGAGGGTTGGTAGTGTTGCTTACATGTTAGCTTTGCCTCCGATATTTTCAGATATACACCCAATCTTTCATGTATCAATGTTTTGGTGGTACGTTTCAGACGAGTCTCATGTGTTGCAGTGGGATTCAGTTAAGTTAGATGAGAGTTTAGCCTTTGTTGAGGAGACGGTTGCCATTCTGGCCAGAGATGTCAGGAGATTGAGGTCTAGGGAGATTCTGTTTGTTAAGGTTCAATTAAGGCACCATCCAATTAATAAGGCTACCAGGGAGACCAGGAGAGAGATGCGGGCTCAGTATTCATAGTTGTTTGAGCCTTCAGGTACTCCATTGTTCTTGACTTTCGAGGACGAAAGTCCTTTTTAGTAGTGAATGATGTAATGACCCATTCGGTCATTCCCGCATTTATGCTTTCTTTGTACTGTTAGAGCTTGCCTGTAGTGACCCCAAGTCATTTATGGCTTGCAGGGACTGGTGGTTCGGAGCCCTGGCCATTCATTTGGTCTTTATGGTTGTTTCCCTATTTTAGAGCCTTAACTTAGGATTTCATTGACTTTGGTCAACATTCTTGGTAAACGCACTAAGAATCAAATTCCAACAGTTCCATTAACTCTAGAGCGTGGATTTTTGTAATGACCCTCCCGGTCATTTATGCGTGTTCACCTTTCTTATACCGTTAGAGCTTGCCTGTAGCGGCCCCAAGTCATTTATGGCTTGCTGGGACCAGTAGTTTGGTGCCTGGGCAGTTGGTTTGGTCTTTTTTGTAGTTCCCTGTTTTAGAGCTTTAAGCTTTTGAAATCGTTGACTTCAGTCAATATTCTTTGTGAACGCGCTCGGAATCAAATTCTGATAATTCCATTAGCTCCAGAGCATGAACGCTCGGGATCCGAGAGCTTTTTAGCTTGGAATTCTCTCTCTTTCTTCATTTTCAAGCCAGTTGGGCTTGTTTGGTTGACTTTGGTCAACATTTGGAGAAGACGGCTTCGGAAGGAAATTTCGTCAGCGCTGTTAGCTCTGGAATACCGAGTTTGTGTTAGGTAGTTGGTTGGTTTAGGTTATGGGTGATCCAAGCTCTTTTTGGATGTTTGGTTGGCGTTAGCTAGTGTTGACATGGGTCTAAATTCTTCTGAAATAACCTCGTATGGAAGTTTCATCGATTTCGTTGAGTCCGGAATGTCGTTTCCACTCTAATAGCACTATGGGTTTTTGTGTATCGAGTTCTGATTGTGCCAAAAATGCACTGTAGAAGTTTTTAGCACTGCTGGTTTTCTGTTGATGGTATGGCTGAAGTTGTTCATCATGATCTCGAAGAAAAACCCTCGCGATCGTGATGAGTTGGCCAGTTTGTTCATCGAGATCTCGAAGGTTTTTCTTTGCGATAGTGATGAACAAATCCCTGTATGTATATATAGCTTCTCCTTCATTTTCTTCACCAAAAATCCTCATTTCTCCATTATTTCTAAGGCTCCAAGCTCCATTATCACTGTGGAATCATATCTTTGCGTTAGAGTAATTAATTTCTTATCCGTGGTTGATTCCACGTCACAAATTGTAAGTATTCCATCCTTTAATCCCGTAATTTCTTCATTTGATTCCCTGTTTGATTTCATAATTGGTGGGCTAATTTGATACCCCAATTGTTGTCTGTTTTCTCTCAAATTTTATGCATGGGCTCCCGGGATGGTATGGAATACATGTGTGTTTTTCATTTCCTGTTTCGGGTCATGGGGCCCACGATCCCATTTGTGACCTGAATTTCACCCGGCTATTATTGTAGCAATATGAGTATCGTTAGTCTTGTTTTGACTTATAGATTATTGTATTGATAGTGGTTTTGTAATTTGGAGCTTCTCATAGAAGTTTGAGCCTGGATGAAGCCGTCCCCACAGCTATTCATCGGATAACAGGTAGGTTATGGCTTTCTCTACCTAGACTCTGCGTATATGTGCTATAACTGCATTAATTAGTATCCTTGGGTGGATTGTTATAGGTTGGTACACCAGACCTTGTCCGCCTTTTCTATCCTTTTATTTTATACATTGATTGTAGTATTCGTATCAGTATTGTATATTAGCATTGTGGTCCTGTGTGGCCTTATTTTGACACTGAACATAGATGGTGGGTTATTTTGGAATGTTCGCGAGTCCCGGACATTGAGAAATGATTCTAGGTTTGTTATTATCTGTTGTAGAGCTATTAAGCCTGTGCAGAGCCGGTAGCAATTATTTGTGAGCCATTGGGCTAACCTATTATTTGCGAACATATCATTGATGCAAGGGTTTTCTATGTGTTTTACTACGGATTTGGTTTTGGGCCTACTATACGTGGTTTTCTAAACTTGCATGGCCCCGAGGGCCCATTTTTGGTAATATGACTTTGTGAGTATTTTAAAACTGGCTCGGCTGTGCCAGAGTGCTAGACTTGATTTACTACTTTTTAAGACCCGGATACATGTCGGGCACCTTCTTTAGGGATTTTGACACTTGATTACTGATTTAGACCCAGAAATACTCCAGGCACCTTTTATATCAGGTTTTAACTACTGGTTTTTGGATGGAAAGGAAAAGTACAACTTTTGTGTACTTGTTGATAAGCTTGATGGTCAATTCTGGGTGCCCCGATACATTGTCTCGGGTTTTACCTTTATGCATTTGTTGATGAGCCAGATGTTAAATTCCTAGTTTCCCAATATATTCATTTCGGGTTTACTTTTATGCACTTGATGGTAAGCTCGATAGTCAATTTTGGGTGCCTCAATGCATTTTCTTGGGTTTTACCTTTATGCATTTATTGATGAGCCAAATGTTAAATTCTTGGCGCCCCGATACATTTATTTCGGGCTTACTTTTGTGCACTTATTGATAAGCTCAATGGTCTATTTCGGGTGCCCCGATGCATTTTCTTGGGTTTCACCTTTATGCATTTATTGATGATCCAGATGTTAAATTCCTGGCGCCCTGGTGTACCGAACACCGGGTTTTTACTTTTATACATTGTGCATCACATCATCCTTCGTTGCATTTTATTCTGTTGGTGTGTTCTTGGATGGGTTGGTTGTCTAGATTGATTGTGTTGTTATCCTAGGGTGGTACTTGTGAGGTGGATTCATGTTTATGCTTACCTTGAAGTTATATTTGTAATGTAAATTTCTTATGTGTGTTGGTTCCTCTTGAGTATGTTAAACTGCTTTCCTTCTTTTCCTTTTTACTTGAGGTTACCGGTATACCGCCATGTTCTCAACTCTCTCTCTCTTTATTTACATTTTTGTGCAAGGACTCCAGGTGCATGCTTCTTTCCTCCACCTGTGATTCTGTGATAAATATCTTATGTGCTTGCATTGTATGCTTATAACTCTTGATTGTCTATTCTTCATGCTAGTTCCTTGTGCTTCCTCTATTGCTTCGGTGACTACTTTCTTGCTATCTGCTACTTACTATTTTTATATCTTATATACGCTCAGTCGATCAATGATGCCTACTGAGTACCCATTGTCTTGGTGCTCATACTACACTTCCACATCTTTCTGGTGCAGATATTAGTTGAGCTTTTGTCGTTGATCGCGTTGGAGACTCGTGCAGCTTTTGGACATTCGAGACTAGGGTGAGCGTCTGGCAATTGGGCTTGACTATATCTCATCTTTTGTACAGTTACTCCTTGTATATTTGGAGACAATTGTACTTATCCTTTTGTTACTTCTAGCACTTGTATTCTATTCAAAAGCTTATGTACTGTCGATACCAAGTCTTGGGGTTGGTGTAGTTTCCTTTTGTATATATATTCGGGTTATTGCTTCTGCTTTGTCTATCTTTATATTCTGCTTCTTTTTATTTCTGTTTATTGTGTGTATCGGTTAGGTAGTAGCCCATTACTGATCATTCCAGGCTATGGGAATTGGTGCGCCTACTGGGGGTTATAGGTTCCATCATGACCTAAGAATTGGGTTGTGACAGCTTGGTATCAGAGCTCTAGGTTCACTGGTGTCATGGTATAGAAGCAAGTATCTAAGTAGAGTCTCGCGGATCGGTACGATGACATCCGTATCCTATTTATGGGAGGCTACAGGGCATTTTTAGGAAAAGTTCCATCTTCTTGGCTTCTTATCGTGCATTCTTGGATCTATGGAATTTAAGCTTCGGTTGTTCCATTCCTTCTCAGCTTCCTAAGACGAGTTTGACAGCGGGTGATGTCGAGGTTTCTGTGCCAGTTGCATCAGTGCTTCCATCAGCGCCAGAACTTCAGAGTGAGAGTTTACTGCATCAGATAGGGGGTATGGGACCAGCCCAACCTCCGATTGGATTCATAGCTACATCAGTTCTTCAGGACACCGTCGCTAGGACTCTGAGTCCTCCGGTGGGTGTATCAGTACCTAGTTCTTTGGGCGGTGCCTCAAGCAGGGTTGAGCTTCCAGTTCTCCAGTAGGGTTGTATGTTGGTGTTGGACTATGAGGCGAGATTTCACAAAATTATTAGGTGTACCTCTAGGACTGTGCCATCAGAGTTTGATAGGGTTCAGAGCTTTGTTGGAGATTTGATTTCACCGCTTTGTTTGGCGACCAAATATTTGGTTACAGTTTGGACTACCTTTCTTCAGGTAGTGGATCATGCTTGGGCTATTGAGGGTTTAGGCCATGGTGGCTGGTCAGTTCAGTGCAATCTCCTCGCCCATATATACCCAGTGGAATTTACTTTCTGTGCGGTGTGCATGGGTACTTTGCTAGAGATTACCCACGATTGTGTATCCTGGTCAGCCTGGTTGTTATGATTATGGAGAGATTGGTCACCTTTATAGAGCTTGTCCCCAGCGAGGGATGATTGGGCCTTCAGCTTTGACTACTTAGTCCAGAGTTAGACCCTGTCAGTCTGATGCCCCTCTTGGTGGGCCCGAGGTAGAGGTTCCTGATATCGTTGCTCCAGGTAAAGCTTTTGTTACCTTTGGCTTGTGATAGTCCTATTCGTATGGAGATTCTTTCCCTTCTCTCATTTATTTGCTTATATACCTACATGCTACTTGTTTAAGTTGTTGGACTACTTAAATTGTAGTATTTTTGCGTTGTTTTCTGGGTAGATTATTCCTTAGTAGTGGATAGGGTGAGTTATCCTTGATAGGTATTTACCCGGAATTGAAGCTCATGGGTAGTTCTTGTTAGTCTCCTTTCTGGTTGGGTTTTTTCATCTTCCATTATGGCTCTAGAATTGTGTTAAGTCTTCCTTGTTGAGCGTTCCTAGATAGTTTTTGCCTAGGTGGTTGTCTAGCATTTTCTAGAAGTTCTTGTGCTAGTTTGGTGTTACCGGTGGTTGTGCCAAAGTTTGATCTTTGTCTTAAGTTAAGAGGTGTTGGTTGCCAGCGTGCATTGATCGGTTTGGTTTTCTCGAGTGCTTAGAATCAACCCTCTTCATTTGGTTGGTTTAGAAGGTTGGAAGGCTTGTGGTTCATTCCCCTAGTCTCCCTCAGTTTCTTTCTCGGTTGGGTTGTCTTAGTGTTTCTCTGGTTCTAGTAGGACTAAATTTTGATAGTAGACCTCTGGTTGAGATGTTAATTTAGTATCGTGATTGAGTTTTAGCTTTAGCATTTTCGACTAAGGGCTGATCGTAGCCTCGTGGTTGAGTTGTATTCATAGCATTATGGGTGAGTCGGGCATCTGGTCCATTCTTCTCTTGCCCTGTTAAGTTTTGACAATGTAAGTATGAGAGCTAAGGAAATGGCTCCAGATTTGATTTGAGTAGGAGTTCGTAGGGTTCGATATATGCTAAGGAGGGGCTTGTTTAGTTAGAAAAGGAGGGAGATGACTCCTTGTTCATGCTTATGTGTTCTAGCAGTTGAATGAGGTGACGATGGAGGTTTGCCTTGGGTTGTGTGTTGGTGATTTGATTCGACCGTTTATAGATTGCAGTGGTTTTCCTTTGATTGGTTTGAGATTTTAGTAGCAGCTGCGGTTTTGGCAACTTGCATATTCAAGCCTAGTTGGCTTTGGTTCCTAAGGGTTCATTGGCAGCATATGGGTTTGACAGAGGTGGTGGTTAGTAAATCAGGATTGGGTTTCAAAAAGCATGGGCTAGCAAACTACTCTGGATGGTTCGTGGTTATTTCTTTTCAGTTGCATCTTCTTGGGTTGGAAGGCATGGAATTTGGACGACTTAGTTTCCCCATTTCAGTTATGGAGTGGCATTTGGCCTTGGACACCTAGTCCTTGGCTAACCTTTGAGTTAGGCTGGACATTCCAGATTCTAGTGGTATTCTAGATGGTATGAGGTTCCTTCTACCATTGTTAGACTGACTCAGCGTGTGAGTTTGAGATTCAGCAGTGGTGTATGCTATATGTGATTAGGTTGTGCGGGTTGAGGCTAGCAAGGCTATTTTAAGTTCTAATGGAACTTTGAGATTGATCGTCGTCTTCATTACCGAGAGTTTGAAATGCTTTTTTAGTTGGGTCTTCAAGTGTTGTCTTTTATATGAGGTTCTAGTGTTGGTTAGACTCGGCCAGTATGGACTAGAAGTCCGGTATGATATATGCTTCAAAATGGTTGTTTGTGTGCAGATGTAGTAGAGCAGTTGATTTGAGCCAAAGAGGTGAGTTGAAGGTACATGCAAAGATTTTCTTTGCCTACGAGGTGTTTTGACTTGATATTCGTGGTATGGTAGACTCCGTCCCGAGTTGAGAATTTTAAAGCAATTTCAAATCCGAATGGTGTTCGAGTATTTGGAGTAGCAGCAGTACTTCTTAGAGTTGGGGGCTTAGTGATGCTTACGAGCTTTGTGGTAGGCTTACCATAGTCCTTGCAGAGGATTGGTTTTGGTTTGGGTCTGTTGGGCAGTTTGCCTGGTTCATTCGCTTCCAGTTGACTCAGACTCAGCACGGTGCAGCAGTTGGGTTCGTTCTACAGTTTGGAAGTTTCTCCGTCAACACAGGGTGTTCATTCATGCACTTCCTAACCATGGCGTGCAAAGTTCAGTCAGTTTCAGATGGTTGGTTCAGCTGGGTTCAGTTATCGAGTTTGATGTAAGCAAAACTGTTTGTTCGTTGGTTGATGGTCAGTCGGGGTAGGTAACTCCAGTTTTCGACGATATGCTTTGGGAGTGTTATCTTGGATGGCAAGGGCTAGTAGACTATGGCTTGGTTTATAAAGAGTTTGAGCAAAAAGGAGTGACTCCGTTCGTGGCAGAGTACAAGTGGGAACTATGAATCTCCGGTGTGTTATTTGATGCTTCGAGGGTGGTTTGAGTGTTCGACTTACATGAAGCTTCTTGTATGTGGTGCAAGAGGATTCAGTTCAGAATAAAGGTTTTTACGAATCAGCTTGTTCATGAGTTAGTGTTTTGGTTGTTGGATTTTCTTGTAAACCTGGTTGTGGTTTCTGAGGATTCGAGTTCTTTGTGTTGGTCATCTTGCTTCTCTTGTTTCAGTGTTGCATCGGTGTTTTTCGGTTGAGATTCTCGAGGTTCAGTTTGGTTCGGCAGATCTTTGGAATTTTGGAGTTGAGTTTGGAATCTAGCTTGGCTAGTAAGGAGTTTTAGGCTTGGTTGCATTTGTGGGTTCTATTGGGTGTCGTCCGGTCAAGGAGGTTACCTGGGTTATTCGAGAGAGTAGTGCGGGCTTTGTATCCTCTGTTCTTTTAATCTCTAGTCTTTCCTTCTTTCCTGACTTTCGGGGATGAAAGTCTTTTTAGTAGTGGATGATGTAATGAGCCTCCCGGTCATTTATGCATGTTCGCCTTTCTTATACCGTTAGAGCTTACCTGTAGTGGCCCCAAGTCATTTATGGCTTGCTGAGACCGATAATTCGGTGCCCGGGACGTTGGTTTGGTCTTTTTGGTCGTTCCTTGTTTTAGAGCTTTAAGCTTTTGAAATTGTTGACTTCAGTCAACATTCTTGGTGAACATGCTCGGAATCGAATTCCGACATTTTCGTTAGCTCCATAACATGGACTTTGGTCTAAAGGGACCTTTGGTCGGGATCTGGGAGCTTTTCAGCTTGCAATTCTATCTCGTTCTACGTTTTCAGACTAGTTGGGCTTGTTTGGTTGACTTTGGTCAACATTCAGAGAAGACAGACTCGGATGGAAATTCCGTCAGCGCTGTTAGCTTCGGAATATCGAGTTTGTGTTAGGTAGTTGGTTGGTTCAGGTCCCGGGTGATTCGGGCTCTTTTCAAATGTTTGGTTGGTGTTAGCTAGTGTTGACTTGGGTCAACATTCTTCCGAAACTACCTCATATGGAAGTTTCATCGATTCTGTTGAGTCCAAAACGTTGTTTCTAATCTAATAGAACTATTGGTTATTGTGTATCGAGTTCCGATTGTGCCCGGAATGCCCCGTAGAAGTTTTTAGCACTGCTGGTTTTTTGTTGCTGGTATGGCTGAAGTTGTTCATTGCAATCTCGAAGAAAAACTCTCGCGATCGCGATGAGTTGGCCAGTTTGTTCATCGCGATCTCGAAGGTTTTTCCTCGCGATAGCGATGAACAAATCCCTGTATGTATATATATCTTCTCCTTCATTTTCTTCACCAAAAATCTATATTTCTCCATTGTTTCTAAGGCTCCAAGCTCCATTATCACTGTGGGATCATATCTTAGCGTTGGAGTAATCGTTCGTGGTTGATTCCTCGTCGCAAGTTGTAAGTATTCCATCCTTTAATCCCGTAATTTCTTCATTTGATTCCCTCTTTGATTTCATAATTGGTGGGCTGATTTGAAGCCCCAATTATTATCCGTTTCCTCTCAAATTTTGAGCATGTGCTCCCGGGATGGTAAAAAACACATGTGTATTTTTTGTTTTCGGTTTCAGGTCACGGGGCCCACGGTCCTATTTTTGACCCGAATTTCAACCCGACTATTATTATAACAATATGGGTATAGTTAGTCTTGTTTTGACTTATTGATTATTGTATTGATATTGGTTTCACAATTTGGAGCTTCTCAGAGCAGATCTAGCCTGGACGACGCCGTCCCCGCAGCTATTCATTGGACGACAGGTAGGTTATGGCTTTCTCTACCTAGACTCTGCGTATATGGGCTATAAATGCATGAATTAGCATCCTTGGGTGGGTTGTTATAGGTTGGTACCCCAGACCTCGTCTGCCTTTTCTGTCCGTTTATTTTGTACGTTGATTGTGGTATTCGTATTAGTATTTTATATTACCCTTGTGGTCCTGTGCGTCCTTGTTTTGACTCTGGAACATAGATGGTGGGTTATTTGGGAGTGTTTGCGAGTCCCGGACATCGAGAAATGATTTTAGGTTGGTTGTTATCTGATATAGAGATATTAAGCCTGTGCAGGGCCGGTAAGAATTATTTGTGAATCATTGGGCTAACCTATTGTTTACGAGCATATCATTAATACAAGGGTTTTATGTGTGTTTTACTACGGATTTGACTTCGGGCCTACTATACGTGGTTTTCTAAACTTGCATGGCCCCGAGGGCCCATTTTTGGTAATATGACTTTGTGAGTATCTTAAAACTGGCTTTTATGAAACCTCTTGGAGAAAAGAGGATATTAAAATAATTTGACTACCAGTCTTCACTTATACTAGGCTCGGCTGTGCCAGAGTGCTAGACTTGATTTACTACTATTTTAGACCCGGATACGTGTCGGGTACCCTGTTTAGAGATTTTGACACTTGATTAATGATTTAGACCCGAAAACACTCCGGGCACCTTTTACATCAGGTTTTTACTACTGGTTTTTAGATTGAAAGGAAAAGTACTACTTTTGTGCACTTGTTGATAAGCCCGATGGTCAATTTCGGGTGCCAGATTCATTTTCTTGGGTTTTACCTTAATGCATTTGTTGATGAGCCAGATGTTAAATTATTGGCGCCCCGATACATTTATTTTGGGTTTACTTTTGTGCATTTGTTGATAAGCTCGATGGTCAATTTTAGGCGCCCTAATGCATTTTCTTGGGCTTTACCTTTATGCATTTGTTGATGAGCCAGATGTTAAATTCCTGCACCCCGATACATTTGTTTCGGGTTTAATTTTGTGCACTTGTTGATAAGCTCGTTGGTTGATTCCAGGTGCCCCGATGCATTTTCTTGGGTTTTACCTTTATGCATTTGTTGATGAGCCAGATGTTAAATTCCTGGCACTCCGGTGTACCGAATACCATGTTTTTACTTTTATACATTGCACATCACATCATCCTTCATTGCATTTTATTATGTTGGTGTGTTCTTGGATGGGTTAGTTGTCTGGATTGATTATGTTGTTATCCTAGGGTGGTACTTGTGAGGTGGATTCCTATTTATGCTTACCTTGAAGTTGGATTTGTAATGTGAATTTCTTATGTGTGTTCGTTCCTTCTTGAGTATGTTAAACTGCTTTTCTTCTTTTCCTTTTTACTTGAGGTTACTGGTATACCGTCATGTTCTCAACTCTCTCTCCTTATTTACATTGTTGTGAAAGAACTCCAGGTGCGTTCTTCTTTCCTTCACCTGTGATTTTGTGTATAATTGTCTTCTGTGCTTGCATTGTGTGCTTATAACTCTTGGTTGTCTATTCTTCGTGCTAGTTCCTTGTGCTTTCTCTATTGCTTCGGTGACTACTTTCTTGCTATCTGCTACTTACTATTTTTATATCTTATATGCGCTCAGTCGGCCGATGGTTCCTATTGAGTACCCGTCGTCTTGGTGCTCATACTACACTTCTGCATCTTTCTGGTGCAGATATTAGTTAAGCTATCGCCATTGATCGCGTTGGAGACTCGTGTAGCTTTTGGACATTCGAGACTAGGGTGAGTGCCCTGCGGTCGGGGCTTGACCATATCTCATCTTTTGTACTGTTACTCCTTGTATATTCAGAGATAGTTGTACTTATCCTTTTGTTACTTCTAGCACTTGTATTCTATTCAGAAGCTTCTGTACTGTCGATACCAAGTCTTGGGATTGGTGTAGTTTTATTTTGTATATATATTTGGGTTATTGCTTCTTCTTTGTCTATCTTTATATTCTACTTCTGCTTATTTCTATTTATTATGCGTATAGGTTAGGTAGTAGCCTATTACTGATCATTCTGGGCTACGGAAATTGGTTCACCTACTGGGGGGGTTGTAGGTGCCATCATGACCTGAGAAATTGGGTCGTGACAATTTTGGTCTAGATGAACCGTTGGTCGGGGTATGGGAGCTTCTGGTTTGGTTCTGTGTTGATTTTTGTGTTTTCTAGCTAGTTGAACTTGAAAGTTTGACTTTGGTCAACATTCAGAGAAGATGGCCACGGATGGAAATTCTTATAGCGCTATTAGCTCTGGAATGTCGATTTGGGTCCCGAGGCTTTTGGACTCGTTTTAGGCCATAGGTTCCATTTTAGAAAAGTTGGCCTAAAGTTGGTTTTTGGGCGTGGCGCCCACTTTTTATCATATCGACCTCCGTTAGGATTTTTGTTGATTCTGTTGAGTCTGAAATGCCATTTTTAGTCGAATATCTCTATTCATTTGTGTCTGTAGGACCCCGAATGAATGCCGAGGGTCCATCCGAGCTTATTAAACTTAGCTGATTTTTGGTGAGTTGTTGTGTCTAGTGGGGTCCACAAATTGCAGACATTTTTCCGCATTTGTGATGATTTTGCGGCATTTGCAGAGGTCACTATTTATCTGTGCCTCCGCATTTGCAATAAGAAGTCCTGGATTTGCGGAAATCGCTAGCAGTATATTAAATTCAAGCTTCTTCTCCATTTCTTTTTAAATCAAACTTCCACTTTATTTTCTCCACCATTTTTGCTCTAAAAACCTCCATTTCTTCACCTGATCATACCCATAACTTGGAGGATTGATTATTTCCGATCCATGCTTGTTCTAGGCTTCTTGAATTGGTAAGTTCCTGTGTTTATTTCCGTTGAATTCCATAAATTTCCCTCTTTAAATTCTTTGGTTTAGGGGTTGTTTGATCCCTCATTCATGGTCCGTTTCTGCTCAATTTTGGGGCATGAACTCCTGGGAACATGGGGAATATTATGGTATTTTTCGTTTCTGGCTTCAAGTTGGGAGGTCCATGGGATCGCTTGTGACCCAAATTTGAACTCGGCTATACTTTTAGCAATATGGGTATCGTTAGTCTTGTTTTAACGCGTATTTTATGTTTATGATAGTTTGATTTCATTTTGGAGTTTCTCAGAGAGGTTTGAGCTTGGACATCATCATTCTAGCAGCTCGTTGGACGACTGGTAGGTTACGGTTTAACTCTTCTAGAGTTTGCGTATATAGGCTATAATTGTACTTATTAGCATCCTTGGGTTGGGTTTATTAGCTTGGTACCCCAGACCTTATCCGTTTTTTCATTATCCGTCTTATTTTTACTCCGATGATTGTAGTATTCATTGTAGTTTATAGTACTATCCTTGTGGTCCTGTGTGGCTTTGTATTTAACTCTGGACCATAGATGGTGGGTTATTTAGGAATGTACGCGAATCTCGGACATCGATATTAGTTTATAGAACTGGCTATCTGTGTTGTAGAGCGATTGGAGCCTGTGCAGGGCCGATAGGTTGATTATGAGTCGTTGGGCTACTGTTTGTGATTGAGCGTTCCAGTATCATGCATATAAAAAGCTTTTTCTACATATTTTACTACAGTTTTCTCTTCGGGCCTACTTTTAATGGATTTCTAAACCTTGCATGGCCTCGGGGGGCCATTTTTGGTAAATATGGTTATAAAAGGTTTGGAACTGATTTTCATGGATCTTCTTGGGATAAGAAAGAGTCAAAAGATGATTTTATCACTATTTTTACACTTATACTAGACCCGGTTGATCCGTAGTGCTAGACATGCTTACTATTGATCTGAGATGATACCAGACTCGGATGGGCCAAGCATCAGACTTGTTTTACTATTGTTTTAGACCCGGCTATGCCTGGGCACCCTTGATGGGATTTTTGAGACTTTATCCACTGATTTAAATCCGGATAGACTTTGGACATGCATTTTCAAGGTTTTGGTTACTAGTTTGGATTCAGACACACTCTGGACCTTTATATTGAGACTTGAGATTTAGTATGTGGTTGAGGACCTCCATGGACATTGCCAATCCGGACCAGGGTCTACGTGCTGAGTGTGCCAGAGGAGGGGTATACAGTGTAGTTGAAGTATACGGGCCGTGTTCTTTCATGGATCCTACCTGTTGGGCCCATAGGCACCGGAGGAGGTATATACAGAGTTACTGTTCCACCTGGCTTTCACTATTGCATCATATCAATCATTTGTGGGAGATTTCACCCTTGTTCGATGTTTGCTGATTGTACGCTCCAGTAGTATGGGATATCAGAGGGTTTGTCTTCACTTGTATGCATTCCTCGAGTGTATGGGCGCCCATTGGGACTGTAGGTAGATTTATTGTTATTTTCTCGCGATATTGATCGTTATTATGGTTACATTCGATGATTGGTAATTTAGAGTTGTATTATATACATTGGTTCTCTTGATGGTTATACTTGGGCTATCGGTTGATTATTCTTTACTTGAGAGTGGTATTACTAGCATGACTTGGTTATTAGTCATGTTTTCGATCATGATTAGTGTTATTTCCTTTCCTTCCTTTCTTTTTACTTGAGGTTACCGGTATACCGCCTTCTTCTTAAATCCTCTTTATATACTATTATTGCAAGGACCCCATGTGCGTTCTTTCTTCTTTTACCTGTGTTATGTGATGTATATTTCTTTTAGCTAGCCTAGTATGTTATTTTCTTCTTGTATCCTTCTGTGCTAGCTTCCGTGTACCTATTCGTTGTTTCTGTGACTACTTATTTTTTTCTGCTATATTATTGCTCTTATATCTTATATGCCCCCAGTCGGCCTATGATACCTACTGGGTACCCGTTTCTTAAAAATTGGTGCTCATACTATACTCTGCATTTTTCTGGTGCAGATCTAGTGTGGGGCATCGCCGCTAATTCGTTGGAGACTCGTGTGGGCAGGTTTTTGGACTATCCGGGGCTGAGGGTGAGCTCCTGACGATCGGTCTTAGCTTTTAGCTCATCTTTTGTATCTTGTACTCTTTTTGCTATTCAGAGACAGATATGTATATATTCTTTTGGATCCCTTGTACTCTGTATATTTAGTATCGGTTCTTATACTATGATACCAGGTTTTGGGTTTGGTTTAGCTTCCGCTTATGCATACCTGTCGCTTATTTATTTATCTTGTTCCCTTGCATCCGCTTATTTACTGTTCTTCTGCATGCTTGTTAGATAGTAGCCGATTACTAACCGTTCTGAGCTACGGAGATTAGTTCGCCTACTGGGGGGTTGTAGGTGCTATCATGACTGAGAAATCGGATCGTGACAGTTAAAGTTATGCTTTTGTATTATAGTAACTTTATTTTACTTGCTTAAGTTTTTTGAATAAATCCTAGTTAATAGTTTGTTAGCCAACTATTCTTATTTTATAGTAATTAGTTAGTTACAGATCTAATTCTATGGATATATTTTAGGCTAGGATTATGAAATTGTTTTACCATTTCTTGTTTACTGCAAGTATTATAAATGTAGAGCTCAACAAAATTAAAAAGTTCTTTCTGTTGACTGTATAGACAGTATATTTCTACTAGCGCTCCTCTGTTATTTTGCTTAGTTTCTTTTGTTAAAAACCAACAAACCGGAAGTTGCATCCTTTGTAGCGCATGCAATTAATCAAATACAGTCAGACCTCTCTATAACTGTCCCTCCTTATAAAGTCATTTCTCCATAACGGCCTAATATTCTCCAGAGTTGATTTCTCATGTTATATTTTACTTCTCTATAACAACAATGGCATTCATTATAGCAGTACATTCGTGTAAAATTACCCCTCTATAACAAATATACTCAAATATTGTGTAATAATATTTTGTAAGAAATATATTATGTATAAAATAAAATATTGAAATATTTATGGTAGTCATAGTTAATGTCATGCACACACTAAATTTCAAGTAAAAATATCTAAAAGAGAAAAAAATTGTATTTATATAGTGTCCATCAATTAGGTCATAACTTCACGAGGAAAAAGGCTATTGATATTTGCTTTTTGTACATTCATACTTTTTCTAATTTTGCATATTTGTGTGTATGACGGCTAAATGAGATCTAAACGTCAAATGTAACTATACATATATAACAGCACCTTGCTATAGCAAGCATGAAACCTTCAGACAAATATTGTCATTATAGAAAGGTCTGATTGTATTTATAAACAGTAGTTGCAGTGGAAAATTTACAAAACTCCTGCCCTGATTTTGTGAGTAATTGCAAAGGCAATTAAAAGTTGATGTTATTATTCCATCATTGACTTCATGTATGGATGAACCAAATCATTGTCATTCATATTCTTCTTTCCTTTCTATTGTCATAACCATTGCTAGTGAAGAGAAAAAGAGTAATCCCCTGATGCTTCCAAATGCAAAAGGACTATCCATTCCTCTTCTAATTACTCGGGGTGGTCATCACCAGGAGCGTTGATAAGCCGGGCCTTCTTTCTTTAGGTTATTATTATGGTCTTTTTTGCGTAGATAATGTATTATATGATTTAATTTATGAATTATAGTATAATTTTAGGGCATTTTACATAAAACTCATATTTTTAGAACCTCATTACTCTTTAAGACATTAGTTTTCCTAATTACATTTTATGCCACTTTTCATGCTTCGGATACATGGATATTTCACATTGATTGTATGTATCTCAGATACATGAACAATTAATTATGAAAATTTTAGTTAATCAAATCCCCTAATATAAGGCGGAAATCAAGGCATGTATATGTGATTAATTAATTTTATTTTATTAATTTTTAAAAATAATAAATTCATTAATTTCATTAATATAAGACAGAAATATGTATATATTGGTTATGTAATTTAATTATTTTTATCTAATGTATCATTTTATATGTATCTAGTATTAATTTCATGTATATTTTTATATGTATCAAGTATTAATTTCATGTATCTGTTTATAAGTATATAATATAAATTTCATGTATTTATTTATATGTATCTAATATTAATCTCATTATTATGTTTATATATATCTAATATTAATTTGTTGTATCAAATACCAACTTCATACATTATATCAAAAATACAGTAAATCTAGTATTAGTTTGATGTATTCAATATATAAATTTTTGCGCATAGATACTTTTGATACATGTATCTGGGATGTATCCAGTACTAATTTTATACATTATATCCAAAATACAGTAAATTCAGTATTAATTTAATGTATCAAATATAAATTTTATACAATGAATTTAAAATACATATATGTAGTATCAAGTTGACCGTCAGAACTTTTGATGCATATATTTGTGCATAGATATATGTTTAAAAGAAAAAATAATATAGAATAAAAAGAAATACAGATCTGGCCTAAAACACAAAAAAACCGAGCTTCCAGCAATAACTTTCAAATCCTCAAATTTGCCCCACTCGTTATCTTGATCATATTGATAGGAGACATGATTTCTGCAATAGTTTAGGAAATCTGAGGAAGTTAATCTCTCATTAAGTATTGATAGGAACAATCTATAAACAAGTGTCACAACATCATGTTAATCTAGGCTAGGAAAAAGAAAAGGAAGAGGCGCTGAAAAATTAGTAGAACAAGAAGACTTTTCCTTCTTTTTTTAAAGTTAGAGTTTTGACTTTTCCTTTTTTAAGTGAATAAATCGCATTAATGTGAGCCCGTTAGAATCCCGAAATTTAAGGCGAGTTTGTAGGGAGAGTTATAGCTGGATGAGGAGTGACATGTATCTAGTACTAAAGTGGTATGAATTTGTGAAGAAGTGAGATATTATGTAATTAATTTAAAGTAGTGAGAGAATAAGTAGATATGATAGGGATGTTTGGTTAATTATGTAGTTTATCTTAATTTTTACTCTTACAGGTTATAACCTTACTTTTCTTACCAAAAATAGCAGAATCAGCTAAATACATATATAATACATTTCTAACACAATTTGAATGTATTAATACATAAACTAATTTGAATATTTGAAATTCAGGTATAATTTTTAATATCATTAATAAGAGAAAAAAATAAAAGACAATCGTAATACATTTTAAATTCAACATATTATACATGTTATAGGCATGTTTAAATGCACGTGGTGTATACATAACTAAAATATTTTTAATACAAATATATTATAAGTATTATATGTGAATTTCAAACATTCTCGTACTATTTGTATTATATATGTTTTCGAATAACAACTATCAAATTCATACCAATGTATAATATTGAATTCGAATAGTGTTATAATTATCATTTATATTTAATATAGTTATAAAATAACTTTTAAAAGTTTCACTTCTTCTTCTCCTGTGAATCACCATCACCGTACCACGTCGAACTACCAGTAGCTCTAACCAACCCAGAAACAAATCAATCCCCCTCTAAACCCTTAATATCATTTTCTCTCCTCTCAGCCGCCACAACCCCCTTCCTCTCTCAACCTCTTACAATTCAAATTGTCTAATATTGAAATGACGGGCTTAAGTGTGATTGAAGCATAATCAATTGATTAAATATGTGATTGTTGAATTCACTGTTGTCAAATAAAGTGTCTTTATCATATATCTTATAGCAGAAAGCAAGTTACCAACTTCAAAATAATTATATCTAATAGCAGAGAGTGGAGATTTTATTTTGGGGGTAAATTAGGCAGAGAGAGAGAGAATGGAAAGGAGCACGATCATAAAAAAAAAAAAGAGAAATGGAATGGGAATGGGTAATGGGAGTGTGGTGTTGCTGGACGGAGTTGTTGTTGGTGTTGGTTTGTTTCGCTGGAGTGGTGTGGTTTCGCCGGAACAACGAAGGGAGAGGTAGCAAGGGGACTGGTTCATCGGGCTTTATTGTTCATGGGATTCGGCCGGAGTTTGGTGTCACGGTGGTAAAAAAAGAGGGATGGTGGATTTGGGGCGGTGAGCTCGTCGGAGCTTCGTCTGATTCTTTCCATTTCACCGGTGGTGGTGCTGGTTTCATTGGTTGTTCGCTGGCTGGACGGAGAACAGGGATTATTGCGTGGGTAAAGCTAACAACTATTAAGGCTAAATGTAGGCTATGGTGGTGCGGTGGGGTTTCGCCTGAGAAAAGTGAAAGGTTTGAGGATGGAGAAGTAAAAGAGAGAACACATTTTATCTAGATAATCCGCTATTAAATGTAATAATAGGCTACAGACGATAATATATTTAAAGCACTTTTAAAAAAACATAATAAAGTTTTCGTAAGACATTTTTTTTATCAAAAGGGGCTAAAGGCCCCAAATATATTAAAGGAAAACACACAGGCCCAAAGTTGGCTCATCTGCAAATAATATCCACACCAATATCAACAGCAAAACACTAATAAGAAAAACAAAGTAGAAAAAGGAAAGGGTTTCTAAAGTGTCCTAAAGCAGACATCGAGAAACCTCCTTGTCTGTAGAGTTTCTTTTTCTGATCAACGATAGCAATGGCCAGCTCTTTCACATGTTCCTCCAGTGGTTGACGCTATGGAGCTCCGGCTTAAGAGCAGTTGTTGAGCTTTCATCGATGAGGGCTCGTCGGAGAAGGAGGTCATTCACGGTTAGTCATCACCATCCTCTTGTAAAGAAATTTTAGCTCTCCCATCGACACTAAGGGGTTTAGACCTAAGAGATGATGGATTGATGTTCTACTCGCAAAGTCGTCGGAGCTCCAACAAGGAGATCCCACCGGCAAGACAGTAGCATCTTGTCCACCGTTCAATCTAAACTTTTTATCCTTTATTGTCGATTTTCGAGACTAACCTTTCTCTATTGAAGATGATGACTCGGGTTGCTTTAGTTGAGAGCCTCCTCCAGCTTTCTTGTTGATGATGGACGGCTAAAACTTCTCAGTTAACTAGCTGAATACTATGTGTCTGAGCTTGCTTACTGGAATAAATCATACCTCAAAGGTAAGGATATGTCCCTTCATCATATCTACGGTGGGTTGAATCTCATAAGAAATTAATACCACCACCAGTAGACACGATTAATGAAAATATTCCCCATCTTTGGATTATTTACTTATGTTCATTCTGACACAGGTTTTCCTGATGAAATTGAACCTGACAATTGTGAGATTTCTAGATTTGCTGCATCTAGTCCTAGTTAAGCATTATTTTACACCCCAAAGCTCTCACCAGGTGCGTAATGCTGATAACCAACCGAATTTTCTTTAGACTAAAATGTATGCATATGCAGTATCCTGCTCCATGCCAAGTTTTACTTCTTTTTATGGGTCATCCTGCATCAGTTGATATCTACAGACCAGTGATTGTTAATTGCTGACCTTCTTATGTTTGGAATTCCCTGTTTCTCCATGTTAATAATTCTTTTTCCTGCACTTGGTATGTCCTGAAACTGATTGAATTGAAAAACACCTGCAAAACAGAAAACTAGGTAAGCAAAGTAATCAGCAAGGGAATTATCCTCCCTCAAGGAGTGTTGTACCTTTGCTGTAATTTAGGACCTTATATTATTTATGCAGTTCACTTCCATAGCAATACTCCAAGGGATTTCCCAATTTCCTTCTAAAATCTGGACAAGAGCCATAGAATCTGATCCAATAATAATGTTATCAATGTTATTTTCTCTGCAATACACCAAACCTTCCTTGATAGACCTTGCCTCTGCCACCAAATTTGTAGTGTCCTGAATTCTCACTCCTTTTGCAAACACAAAATCTCCTTCTGAGTTTCTAATGCAGAAAGCAGCCGAACTAGGGCCTGGATTTCCCCTAGAAGCTCCATCAGTGTTGCATTTAAACTAGTGTACCGGGGGATGAATCCACTTTACAATCTTGAAACTGTGGGAAGGCATGTAGTTCTCCAAACTCTTAATTATATCATGCCACTTGTTTCCTTCACAAAATACCTTGAATCTGAGTTGTAGGAACTTTCTAATTGACTCTGTAGTCTCCCAAATGATCTTACTAATTGAAAAGGTACCCCCATGAAGAACAATATTTCTTCTTTTCCATAAATACCACATGATAAAGATAGGTGTCACCTGATATGTCTCTTTCAGTCTATAATTCCCATCCCAACTTCACCATTGTTTAATGTGCTGCTTTACAAAAGCAAGAGGACAGTGCCCTTTTGCGTAAGTAAAGTACTGCCAGTATCTTTGTGCAATCTCTCCTTTGAGGAATAAGTGTTCTATTGATTCAGCCTCTGGAATTGTACAGCACCTGCAAAAGAGAGAAGTATTAGGATTCCAAGCATGCATGAGTTGTGCCACTGGCACCTTTCCTTTCCAAATCCTCCATGCCAAAAAGGAGTACTTGAAAGGCATTCCTTTGCACCACAACTTCTTCAGATCTTCACACATATCCAATTTTTCTCTTAATAGTTTCCATGCACTTTTTACACTAAACAGTCCAGTGCTTGTCTTGGTCCACCAAGGTTTATCCCCTTGATTTGTCAGATGAACCTGACTCATGTTATTCTTGATATGTGTTACCACATACTCTGGAACATAGTTTTTCATTTCCTCAAAGTTCCAGCCCTCTTCATTAAGAAATACATCAATATCTGTCATTACATGACAAGTATGGACTGCAGATTGGTGTTTGAAAAGAGGACCTAAATTCGTCCAATTTTCGAACCAAATACTAGATGTGTCAGCCTTAGGTTCCCACCACATAGCTTGCTCCAGACTATCTCTATGTTCCAACATGTATTTCCAGACTTGAGATCCCCCTTTCCACTCCACCAGTGAAGGTATTTGTTTTTTACAGTATTTGTTCCAAAAGAAGTTGGACCATATATTATTTTGAGTTCTGAATCTCCACCATAGTTTTGCATATAAAGCCTTTGATACTTCCACCATGGATCTATAACCTAGGCCCCCCTCTTGCTTTGGTAGGCAGATCTTCTTTCATGCTGACCAGTGTTTACTCCTTCCTGATTCCTTATTACTCCAAAAGAATTTGCAAAATTTCTGTGAAGATCTTTAATAACACACAAAGGAGGAACAATTGCAGAAAGAATATAAATTGGAGTGCTTTGTAATACACTGGTAATAAGGACTTCTTTGCCCCCGTACGATAGCATCTTACCTTTTCAGGGCTGCAACTTTCATTTAACCTTGTCAATCAACTCAGCCTAATGCTCCTTTCTTTTCTTAGAATGAGTAATAGGACACCTTAAATACTTCATAAGAAAAGTTCCCCTATTCATGCCAAAGCACTGTTTCACCATATCAATAGTGTTCCTGCTGTGTTTTGATGCAAGTAATACACTCTTCTCTTTATTCATTTTCCGACCCGATTGCTTCTCATAGTCTTGCAACATATCCATGATCTTCCTCAAAGAATATTCATTAGTGGAGGAGAAGATAATTGTGTCATCATCATAAGCAAGGTGATTCAGGTTAGGGCTTCATTTAGGCATCTCATAACCTACAAACTGATCATCACTATATAATGCATTCAAAGCCCTAGTAAGCACTTCTGCAGACAGAATAAAAAGGGCTGGAGAGAGAGGGTCCACTTGCTTAACTCCCCTGGTGGAGTGAAAGAACCCATGAGGTTGCCCATTAATAAGCACAGAATAGTAGTTATTCGTAATCAATCTCCAAACCAAATCAACCACTATGTTGGAGAAGCCCATCTTCCTCAACACCTTCATTAAAAAGAACCAGGAGACCCTGTCATAAGCTTTGGACATATCCAATTTGATGACCACATTTGAAGGCTTTCCTCTTTTGTTGATGTCTGTAATCAATTCCTATGTAAGAATCACATTCTCTATGATACTCCTACCTTTCACAAAACCAGATTGATTAGTAGAGATAAGCTTTGGCAAAATATCCTCTAATCTATCATGGATAATTCTAGAGAAAATCTTATTTACAAAGTTACTCAGGCTAATTGGCCTCAAATCTTAAAAGGTTTGAACATTTTCCTTCTTTGGTAAGAGGACCAAGTTAGTGTGAGTGATGGATTTTGGTAGAGAGTTACCAGCAAAGAAATCATGAACCATCCTTACAATGTCTGGTCCCACAGTGTCCCAACATGATTGATAGAATATACCTGACATACTATCTGGTCCACCTGCACTATCTCCATTAAGCTTAAACACAACATTTTTCACTTCTTCACTGTTAGGTAGATCCCCTAAGGCTGCATTTTCCTCTTCATTAATCATTGCTGGAATGTGGGTTAGTAAATATTGATCAGTGGAGTCTCTTTCTTGCATGAATTGTTTCTAGAAAAATTGCACAGCTTCATTAGCTATATCCCCTGAATCTTCCAGCCAGTCTCCATCTAAGTTTTGAATCTTTAGTAGTTTCAACCTCTGTATTCTTTCCTTTACCAGACTCTGAAAAAATGTGGTATTTCGGTCTCCTTCATCAAACCAAGTATACCCTGCTTTCTGTTGCCAATAACATTCTTCAAGATGCAAGTATTTTGTATATTCAGCCTTTGCTCTTTGCATCACTACTCTGTTTTGTAGTGTAGGATTTTCCTCGAAAAGTTATTCCTTAATTTTAGCAATCTCCTCCCTGATAATCAATTGTTGAAAGATGTCCCCATATGTTAGTCTGCTCCACACAGTAAGAGCCTTCTTGATTTTCTTCAACTTTCTTTTAAAATCTAAGAAAGGGTTAGAAGTAGTTTCAGAGCTCCAATTTTGACTAACCAGAGTCTTAAATTCCTCATGCTTGGTCCAAAAATTAAGAAACCTGAAAGATCTTTTAAAGTTGTTAGCACTGTTTTCACAACTTAATAACATTGGGGCATGATCAGAGCCAGTTCTTGGCAAGTGCTCCACTTCCACATGGGAAAATAATGCCTGAAACTCTGAATTAATTAAGATTCTGTCCAACCTCTCAAAGATACAATCTTCCCCTGCTCTACTATTCCACCAGGTGAAATGGCTGCCCTTGTAATGAACTTGTGCAAGATCACATGATTCAATACAAGTTTTGAGGTCCTCAGACTAAGCATTTATCACTGGGAGACCCCCTATCTTTTCTTCTTTATTTAATACCACATTAAAATCTCCACCAATCAACCAAGGACTATTGATTTCAGCAGCTAAAGCATATATATCCTCCCACAACTCAATTCTCAATAGGCTATCACATTTAGCATATACCATAGTAGCATAAAAAGAGGACATAGTTGTCTGATCTTGTTACTTGATAGTGATTTGTTGATCTGTATTACTAATCACAGTAGTATCATACCCATGATTTGTAAATACCCAAATCTTCCCATTAACATTGTGACAAACTTGAGGCATTTTCAACCTTTTTATGTATCTATTGATTGTTCTAATATGTTGAAAAGGTTCCATTAAAGCCACAAAAGCAAACTTATGATAATGATGCAACATTTGCACCATGTGGAATGCTTTTTGTGACTTTACTGACCTTATGTTCCATATGAGTGCTTTCAACATTTACAGACTTGATTTGACACCCCCTTCCTCTTTGGCTGCACTCTTACTGGTTGTGCTGATTCACCATTTCCTTGTTTTTTTCCTTTCCTTGCGGACTTAAAGCATTAATAGCTCTTGGAGACAGGTCTGCATCTTGGATGATCTGTTCCTCATTCATCTTACTCTCCCCTGCTTCTATATTACCAGCAATTTCTTCTTCTTCCTCCAGATTATGGGTAAGGATGTTATGAAGTGGCTTGTTTGGGGATTTAATTGCAGTTAGAACAATTTGAGACTCTTCCATCTGGACTGCAACAGGGACTTCCACTATTGTCGTATTACTATTAATCTGCTTGTCTATACTCCTCTTATTCTCCCCTCTTTTGTAAGTTTGGATCTGTAAATGGATGTTGCTACTATCTTTATCCTTACCAGATTCATCATGTGCTTGACTGATCAAGGACTTTGATGTTGCTGCAGGATCACTTTGACCATCAAACTCTTGGGAACTGATTCTAGGAGATTCTTCATGACCTTGACTGGACACAATATCAAGACACAATGCATCTGTAATTGCAACAACTCTGTTCATTTTAGCTTCTTCTTCCCTGTCATTACTGAATTGCAGTTTTTCTACTGTCTTGTTGCTGGTACTGTTTTTGTCTGTGGGCTTCTCCTTGTTGTGGTGTTTAGCAAAGGCTTTTAGTATCCCATCTTTTGTAGATGACTGGTGGTTCTCCTGTTTTTGATCTCTTGTAACATGTTGATGAGTCTCCTCACTCTTTGTTGTGTCTTTGTGCTGGCTTACTGTATCTGCATCTGTTCCTTTTAAGTTGTCCTCTATGATAATTGGTTGTGGATGTTCATCATCAGTTAATGCTGCAAAGGTGTTGCTGGTGCTAACCTTCTTCCCCGGTGTTATAGCCTTATCACTAAGGTAATTATGTGCATTTTTCTCTATAGTGAACCGTGTAGGATTCCACTGCTTTTGAACCCGTCTTCCCTCTTTGAGCCCCATTTGCTGCATTTTTGTCCACTTTTTCCTCTTCTACTTTATCCTCACCAGTTGACTCCTGCTTTCTCAATTCTAGATGTAGTATCCTGCACTCTTGTTCATCATGCCCTTGTAACTTGCACTCGTTACAATACTTAGGAAGCATATCATATTGGATTTTAACTTTCTCAACTCTGGAGGCTTGTGTATTCGGGTTAATTATTTTCATTTCCACCCATTTTGAAAAATTAGAGAGTAGGTCCACCTGTACCTTAATCCTAGCACAATTAGGTCTAGTTTTGTCGATGGTAGCCATATCCAAATGTAAAGGTTTTCCAACCGCAGAGGCTAGAGAGAAAAGAGACTCTTTAACAAAAAAGGTAGGCTTTAAATCCAAGAAGGAGATCCAAGCCATTGCCTGTGTCGTCTCTTCTTCTACTCTAAAGGTAGCATCATATATAAGAGGTCTCACCGGGTATGAATATCCTTCTTTGTCCAGGATGTAAAAAACATTTTTAGACATCATATTCATGAAATCTTCCTCCAAGTTAAAACCTTATCAACACATGTCTATTCCTTAGTAACCCAATTTTACAATTTCCCTTCACTCTACATTGCTTAGGGATTTGAATACGAAGATCTTTCAACTCTGGCCATCCATATGAAAACTTTCCAACAACAGCATATTGCAGGTTTTCAATGGTATTCATTCTATTAACCTCATCTTCAGTCCATTGTATTCTAGGCACTCCATTGTTAAGGGAGAGTTTCTTCATTGGGATTGGCTCCACCATAGGGGTTGTACTTATATTGCTTACTGGAGCTTTTAGCATTATCTATGTAAAAATTCCTATTATTTAACGTAATGGATCTGTCAAATACAATTTTAGAAAGGAAAAATCGCGTGATTAGATTGGATCAGCTTTTGCATCATAAGAAAGCTCTATCAGAAAAAGTGCACAGGCGGATATCATTTAAAAACCAACACATTTAAGTTTTTCAAAATGTTAAAGAATCTAATATTAATAATACTTAATTAGAAAGCAAATGGCATTGGAAGAGAGATTAAAACGAGTTGCAACATGGTTCTGCAATCTGTACAGCAAGACCAAGCCGCAGGAACTTATACAGCAAGTATATCTTATATTGATACAACACATCCACAACGAGGAAGCAGCTGCAAGGCGGGGGTGTGTGATAAAAATGTCCCTCACCGGCTATGATTTGTCTTTCCAAATGGCTGGATATCCGTAAGAGGGCCGTTGCGATCATTTGCCATATTTTCTCATGAGTTGCTTTCCAGTACTCCTTTTAGAAGATTCAGTCCTTCTGCTGATATGCTTCTACGAACTCGAGTTTGAGGTACATCTATCCGAGGTGGAGGATCTGGAGAGAAGCAAATCACTATAACTGTTAAATTGTCGCATGTATTGCGCTTGAGGGCTTCCCTTACCAGTTCTCTTGAACATCTCTCAGGATCATTATGCAGCATCAGTTCTTTCCTGGCCAGTGTAACGGCACATTGGCTACTCATAACATCCCAAAGACCATCACAACCCATGATTAGGAACTCATCATCCTCGGTCAACACTGTCTCCTGCAACTCTGGTTCTGCACTCAAGGGGCAGGCAGAACCTTTAGGGCCCTTCATGTGCCAATCTCCAAGGGCACGTGCTATAGATAACTGTCCATTTAAGTATCCATCATATATGACTCCTCCAAGTTTTTCTATCCTAAGCCTTTCAGACGTGCTATTTGGTTTGTGGTCCTTGGACAGCTCAATTGCTTTACCTCTTTTCCCCAGCACAGCGCGACAATCACCTGCATTAGCAACCATCATGGTTCTGCAAAAGATCAAATCCTGTTAGACTAAGCAACCAACTTTGTTGAAAGGAAAATCTGATCAAGTACACAACTTGACAAATGTAGTTCATGAAACATATTATGCTTATGCCCATTTTGATGGATAAATTAATAGCAGTATGAAGATAGGGTTATATGCATATTAACACAGTTTGGACCTTTAAACATGAAAATAAAATCATTTCTATTTTATTTATTCTACTTCACTAGCTGGTCCAGAGAAATATCCTCATTCATTCCATGAATAACAGACTTTAACAACGACAGAAAAAGATCACGATCTTATTTTTTGCTTCTGTAAGCACATTTTTTCTAAGTGTAAGAAACATCAACAGTCACTAGAACTTGCGGATTATCTTTAATTTCAACAAGAGAAATTCAGATGAAGAACAAAAAGACGAAAAAGATGCAGAAACTTACTAACCTCCCAAACATTAGAGCTGTCAGCGCTGTGGTGCCAGAGGATATGTCGAGGGAACTATCATCAGCAAAGGCATAGTCCGCTTTCAGAAAAGCATTCTTGAGTGCCCTCTCCAAACACAGAGGAAAACAGGAGTCCTCAAGTATGAAATTGAGAATGTTATTTCTAACAAATATTGCTGCATCTGTACCCCCATGGCCATCAAATACCTGCTAAGAAAAATTATTGACTCAACAACCTTGTTTAATCCAGATATACAAAAGAATGCAAACAGTTTCCAGCTGTCACAAGGTTAACAGGCGCATATCCCTTATGATGCATCCAAGATAAACACAAGAAACAAAAGTTATCCAACAAGTCAGACTTTGAAGATTGCTGTACTATGCATGCAGGGTAAATTTGAGTCACTTTTGTCTTTCCTTTTTCCTGAAATTTCTAGAATTATGATACATTCAAATCAGGAAAAAGTCCATCTTATCTAGATTTCTTTCAAGGAGTATGCATCCAAAAAGCTATGAAGTGAGGGGAGAAGATCCAACACAAAAGTAGTTCATTTAGGCTGATGAAGTGCAGAAGGATAATAACACACGGCACCACAGCTATTCCATCCAAAAATTAAATAGAAAGCTACTCACCCCATAGAACGCCCCTGGTGAAGTTAAACCTGCCATGTCACCAACATGTTTGAGAAGATCATCCATACAGATGTGTTCATCCTCCATGTACTGCTTGGGTCCTTTCTCGGCACAACTTCCAGAACGAAATGCTGGCAAAATGTTTGAGTTCTCATCTGAAGGGTACTGCAAAATCTTCACTCCCATTTGAAGATCCTAGCAAATGTAAGGGGGAAGAGTTAGTTGCACAATGTAACTGCAGAAATTTTTGAAAGTAAGATGGAAATAGAACAGGAAGGGAGATTGATGCAAGGTATTAATGTTGTCATTAGCCAACATCAAAGAATAAACTACTGCATATTTTAGAAGTTCATATGCTGAAGCATATGTGTCCTCCTCCCCAGTCCCCCGCCGAGTTAGAAAGATGATATGCAGCATTTTAAGTCGGAAAACTCTATAAGTGTGTCATGAATCAGTTAGGTAAGGGCAACTCATGACTAGATGAGGCCACCTTTCTGATCCAACACCACAGGCATGGCCAGGGATAATCCTCTCTATGGGACTGTTAGTAAAACTATCTTTTGGGCCTAAGACACCCATAAGGCGTGCTAGATAAGTGAGACGGCCCATCAGTTAATCTAACCCTAAGCCCTAATATTGTCTATATAAATACCATTATAGGTGTTGGAAGACACACTCTAAATCATCCCGAGAACAGCTAGGGTTAGTGAAATTATCCGCATACTTTAAAGAAGATATTTAGGTTGTGGAACTAAGGTATCCATCCGTCACGTGAGAATTCCTGACAACCAGTAATTTGAGTTGTGGTTGTCGATCCGCTTCCGCAAGGAGAAAACCAGTAAGACTCTGAACTACCGTATTACTTCATTGGTATAAGATCTGGAATAAGACCTTATTTTTTTAATCTTTGTAGTGTATATATTTATCAGTACATACCACATGTTTAATTGAAAAAGAAAAATGCTTATTGAAATATTTTTATTTGGTGACTTGGCTTGAGTTGATAAGTTAACTTACATTTAACATCTATTCTTAGACGATGATTAGGAACATAGTGAACTTTCAACTCTAGGATTTATGTTTGTGTTTATTTTTTATTTTTTATTTTGACAATTAGTACTGTTGTATTCCTCAGCAATTAGGGATTGCTGGCCACCCTCAAAAACAAGTTACAAAGTAGTGAAATCTAGTTTACAGTTCTCCTAGGAAATCAACCAACTCTTCTACTTTCTCTATACAATTTTCTTTACACCAAAAAGATAAAGTCACTAAGCAGTTCCATTTGACATCATGAATGGACTTAATCTTATCTTCAAAGCATCTTACGTTCCTCTATTTCCAGATTATCCACCATATGCATGAAGGTATTATCCTCCACCACTTTTTTTGGCTCTTGCTTCCACCTCTTCTAATCCAACAGCTCATCAGGTCAGTTGTATGCTTAGGCATTGTCCATACTGTCTTTGAAAGGCTGAAAAACATGTTCCACAGCTGGGCAGTGAACTTGCAACGCAAAAAAAAAGATGATTATTTGTCTCTCCAATTTCATCGCACAAAAAACATCTTGTCACCACTACTCTCCCCTTCGTTTGTAAAAATTCATGGGTAAGACATGCCTTCCTTACTACTAGCCAAGTGAAGTATTTCACCTTGGTAGGTGCTATGCTTTTCCATATATTCCTCCATATCCTCAAGTCTTCCTCCTGTATAATACTATTTTCCCTCTTGTATAATTTTTTCACTGAAACTCTTCCATCCCCTGAGCATTTCCATCTTAGGAGATCAAGTTCCATTGTGGTACCAGAGAAGGTTTCTACTTCCTTTGCAGACTAGCCACCCTCTCCACTTCCCCGTCATTGAGGTGTCTTCTAAATTGAGGTTCCATCCTTGGTTGGACCAGCATTCAGAAATAGTCACTTCAGGGTTGCTACACAGTCCCATAAGGTTCGGATAAATCTCTTGTAGAGATGTTTGGCCAATCCAGCTATCTTTTCAGAATCTGGTTCTTACGCCATTCCCTACTCTGATTCTGAACTTTTCCTGCAGTTTTGGCCATAAGGCTCTGATTGCCCTCCAAACACCCATCCTACAAGTACAGTTTGCCTCCATGGAGCACCATGGACTCGCTTGGCCAAACTTATGAATGATTGCTTCTTTCCAGAGAGATGTTTCTCCTTCACTAGATCTCCACAACCACTTCATCAGAAGACAACTATTTTGGATCTTCAAATTTCTGATTCCCAAACCTCCCTGTCTTTTGCTTAACTGAGCCATCTCCCATTATTCAGATTGTGACCCTCTCCTTCCTTATCACCCTTCCACAAAAAATCTCTTCTCAACTTATTCAACTTTTTCACCACAATAGCAAGGATGGGAAGCAATGACATCACATAGGTGGATAGAGAGTCCAAAACTGAATTTATTAGTTTTATCCTTCCTCCTAGAGAGAAGTATTGTGCTTTCCACTGGGCTAACCTCTTCTCTGTTTTCTCTACAATGCTATCCCAGATCTTCACATCCTTAAACTTTCTGCCTAGAGGCATTCCTAGGTATACAGTGGGCAAGGTATCCACTTCACATCTAAGAACACTTGCAAGAGCTTGTATATTGGGCACTTCTTTGACGGGGAAGATGCCACTTTTCTCCAGTTTACCTTTAAACCAGAAACAGCTTCAAAGACCACCAGCATGACTCTAACATAACTAACCTGCTCCGGTACAACTTCACAAAAAATAATGGTATTATCTGCATAGACCAGATGACATATCTCCAGTTTACCTTCCCCAATCCTAAAACCTCTCAGACAGTTGTTTTGGAGGGCTATTCTCACCATGCTGTTGAACCCCTCCATAGCTAGTATGAACAGAAAAGGGGATAAAGGGTCCCCTGCCTGAGTCCCCTCTCAGATGGAAAAAAACCAACTGGTTCTCTATTCACCCGAATAGAGAGCCTGACAGTTTTAATACAAAAACTGATCCACTTCACCCATTTGTCCTCAATTTTCTAAAGTTACATTTATGTATATGTAAAAACATTAAACATGTGTGCATTTAGTCTAGTTGTAAAACTCTGGATTTTACAAATGTGTAGAACTTTTGTGTTCCACAACGACCATGTCTACTGCTATAAATAATATTGTTGCAGAGCTTATCAAAAGTGAAAAGATCAACGGTAACAATTGTAGAAATTTAAAACATTAAACTATAATATGTGCTGGAAGAACTTTTTTTTGGATTGTAAATGATGTCATGGATGGAACCTATGATGCTTGAAAAATAAGAATTTCCTAGCTTGTATTACGTTGTTGAGCATTGAAGATGTCACAGGGAATTTTACTCACAACAACAACAGCAGCAACAACATACCCAGTATATTCCCACACAGTGGGGTCTGGGGGTAGAGTGTACGCAGTCCGTACCACTACCTCAGCGACGAAGTAGAGAGGCTGTTTCCGATAGACCCCCAGTTCAAAGCAAAAACAGTTTATAAACTAACATAGTACAAGAACAAGAAACAATAGATAGCACCAAAGCAACAGATAGTAACATAAACACGACTATCACAAAATGAAACTACAGTCGGCCAACCCAGCACAACAAACATGACCAAAATACCAAGACAAGACACTACCAGCAAAGCACTACGACTACTAACCCAGACCACAATACCAAACACTCCTACTTACTAGCATGGGTGCATCCCTTCCTACTAACCATCTACCCTAATACTCATCCTCCACACCTGCGGCATCTTACTCACAAGATTACCAAAATTTGCGGCATGCTCTTGAATCTAAGTGCGATAGCACTATGGTTCCCAAACTTAAGGTCATAAGTTGACTATTGAGCACCAAGTTCAAGCGATTATTCATTTCTTGCCTCAAAGTTAGGAGCATATAAGGATGCACCTAACCTATAATTAGCATTATGTGACGTTCGAAGTGTGAGGCGACATCTTGGGCTAGAAGAAGATTGACTCAGGCTGGCAAACATGGTGTGGAAGTGCATAATTCTATAGCTTCTAGCTCAAGGGATGGTTTTAAATGTAAAGCCAAAGGGAACTGGAAAGTTAAGGCTCAACCAAATAAGAATCCTAAAATGATAACCAACAATACGAGCCAAAGTATAAAAGAAAAAAATTTGTGACTAAAGTGAAATGCTTCAATTGTGATCAAAAGGGTCACTATCATCGGATGCGAATAAAAGTGATCCTTCATAGCGTGGGAGCAAAAATAATCTTCTTGTTCTAAATGAGAGCAAGATGAATCTTGTTTCAAGTGGGAGCGAGATGAATAATTTTGGTCCAAGTAGGAGCAAAATTGACCAAATGCGAACAATGTGAGATTATATGAATCTTAGCCAACATATAGTACTACTTTAAGATGAAAATGAATCAAGAACTTGCATAAGCTCTTTTATTCCCTTCAAAGGATTAAAAACTAATCAAATAAATGTACTATAGGAATAAATGGAGTCTAAAAGAATCAACCAAGTATAAGAACAAGTTGAACTCCCAAAAGAACACAAAAATACAACAACAACAACGTACTCAGTGTAATCCCACAAGTGGGGTCTGGGGAGGGTAGAGTGTACGCAGACCTTATACCTACCTAGGGAGGTAAAGAGATTGTTTCCGATAAACCCTCGGCTCAAGGAAAAGATGGCAAAAAAGAAAAAGTATGCTGGAAAAATAATAATTGACAATAACTACAACAAAATAGTAGGCTAATCGAAGTACAAGAAACAACATATAGTAGTAGAAATTGGAGGACAAGAGTAATACTACTACTACTAGTTTGAAAGGAGAAGCTAGGCAACACACAACTACAGACTAACCCTCAACCCTAATTCGTTCCCTTCATATACTCATATCTAAGGTCATGTCCTCGGTGAGCTGAAGTTGCGCCATGTCTTGTCTGATCACCTCTCATCAATACTTCCTCGACCTACCTCTACCTCTCCTAAAACCCATGAAAGCTAACATTTCACACCTCCACACTGGGGCATCTGTGTGCCTACTATTTACATGCCTAAATCACCTTAACCTCGCTTCCCTCATTTTGTCCTCTACATAAGTCATTACTACCTTGTCCTATATATCCTCGTTTATAATCCTATCTCTCCTAGTATGGTCACACATCTATCTCAAAATCCTCATTTTCGCAACTTTCAATTTCTGAACATGGGAGTTCTTGACATATCAACACTCCGCCTCATACATAATAGTAGGTCTAACCACCGCTTCGTGGAACTTACTTTTAATCTTGGTGGCAGATTTTTATCACACAAGACTCCGAAGAACCTCCATCTCATCCACCCTACACTAATACGGTATGTGACATCCTTGTCAATCTCCCCACTACCAAGGAAACAAAGGAGTTCTCAAAGTTAAGCACATGGATTATGGCACAATTGAGAAATATAAGGCTCGACTTATTGTTGAGAGGTATACACTTGATTACGACGAGACTTTCTCATCTGTTATACGAAATAACCTCTACTTGTCTAATTTTGGCTATTGTTGCTAGCTTGGATCTATAATTTCATCAAACGAATGTAGACTGTCTTTCTCAATGGAGAACTAAGTGAAGAAATAATATGGAATAACTTGAAAATTTCACCCCCAAAGGTTGTTTAAGGACTTTTGTAGTCTTATTATGGACTACTGTAGAGATGTGTGGTTTTGTTCATGCAAGATCTCAAGGTAGAGGTAGGCCGAAGAAGTATTGGAGAGAGGTGATTAGACAAGATATGGCGCAGCTCCAGGTTGCCGAGGACATGACCTTAGATAGGAAGGTGTGGAGGACGCGTATTAGGAGAGAAGGTTAGTAGGTAGCTGAGTGTTGTCTTGCTTTATCGAGGATTTAGGCTTGGTGGTGGTTGTCATTGTACTAGCCGTATTTTTATAGTTCTTGCTTTTGATACCTACCGTCGTCTGTTGTATATTGTGTTTCATTTATCGCATTATTTTGTTGTTGTTCTTGTTCCTTTCTGGTAGGTTTTGCAGTGCTTTCTTTATTAGTTGTTATGTTTCCTTCACTGTTTCCCTCTTCTTGTACCTGGATTTGTTGCACTTGAGTTGAGGTCTTTTGAAAACAGCCTCTCTACCTCCATGAGGTAGTGGTAAGGTTTGTGTACACTCTACCCTTTTCAGACTCCACTTGTGGGATTTCACTAGGTATGTTGTTTGTTGTTGATGGATATTAGTTCCTTTAATCCAACTGTTAGCTTTCCTCAATTGCCTTGTCACATAATCCTAAGGATGATGTGAAATTTGACATGCTAGACTTGGTCATATGGGCCTATGACAATGACATGTGGATAAGTCCACTTGTGAATATTATCTAGTATGGAAAGGATAATAGAAAATCATTTAATAACTTTAATAGAACAAAATATCCATTGCAATAGATTCATTCATACTTTGTGTTCTTGTGAATGTGAAAACATGACATTGAGATTGATGTTTCGTCACATTTATTGATAATGGTACTCGTTTCAGTTATCTCTATTTGCTTTCACATAATTCTGAAGTAATTTGTTGCTTTAAAAGTACGTGAAAAGTTTGAAAATCAAGTAGACTAATCAATAAACGTATTGAGAACCAATCAGGACTATGAATGTCTTGCCCCATTAAATGAGTTTTTCGACTGAAGGTGAAATTGTTGATCAATTGACTATTCTTTCCACAACAAAAGGTATTGTTGAAAGAAGAAATCAAATGCTCCTCGAAATGATTAGATTGATGATGGCGCAAGCAACGTTGCCCATTACCTATTGGGGGGATACATTGAATTGATTGTTGCCTATGTTCATAACCATGTGCCAACAAAATCAGTTACATCAACATCATATGAGTCATGGAGTAGTAAAAAACTTGAGTAATTTTGAGACCTCTGTGATATGCAGCTTGTGTATACAACCAAAGAGGAAGCAAATGTGTCTATTTGAGATACTATAAAACCACAAAAGATAACGTGTTCATGGAGCTGCATCACAGTGGGAGCATAACTGAATTTTGCTCAAGTTTCACATTCATAGAAATGAATTATCCAAGAAAGGCAAGATGGATTAAGGCTTATCTACTCATGAAATTAAGGACCCAGCTATACAGGATCCCATCATTTTAGAGGGAGGATTTTAAGTGATGATGAATTAGTTTCTCATCAAGATCCACCTTCATCATCGGATGTGAATAAAAGTGATCCTTCATAGCGTGGGAGCAAAAATAATCTTCTTGTTCTAAATGGGAGCAAGATGAATCTTGTTTCAAGAGGGAGCGAGATGAATAATTTTGGTCCAAGTAGGAGCAAAATTGACCAAATGCGAACAATATGAGATTATATGAATCTTAGCCAACGTATAGTACTACTTTAAGATGAAAATGAATCAAGAACTTGCATAAGCTCTTTTATTCCCTTCAAAGGACGAAAAACTAATCAAATAAATGTATTGTAGGACTAAATGGAGTCTAAAAGAATAGACCAAGTATAAGAACAAGTTGAACTCCCAAAAGAACACAAAACTACAACAACAACAACGTACTCAGTGTAATCCCACAAGTGGGGTCTGGGGAAGGTAGAGTGTACGCAGACTTTATACCTACCTTGGGAGATAAAGAGATTGTTTCCGATAGACCCTCGGCTCAAGGAAAAGATGGCAAAAAAGAAAAAGTATGCTAGAAAAATAATAACTGACAGTAACTACAACAAAATAGTAGGCTAATCGAAGTACAAGAAACAACAGATAGTAGTAGAAATTGAAGGACAAGAGTAATGGACAAGAGTAATACTACTAAGGCTGCTCACCGGACCGGAATGGGATGACCGGACCGGAATAGACCGGTACCAGACCGGACCGGTATGACCAGTACCGGAATGGACCGGACCGGTACCACCGGTATGAAAACCGGATCCCATCCCATTCCGGTATAAACCGGTATGGACCGGTACCGGACCGGAACCGAACCGGAATGGGCCGGACCGGGTTACCGGAATGGAAATTTTTTTTACAAAAAAAAAACTTAAATTTTGAATTACATTTCGAATTTCAAACTTAATATTCAAGTGATAACTTATAACTTAAAAGTTTTTATAACTTAAAAGTTGTTTAAGTTTTGAAATTTTATAACTTATATAAATTATATTTGAAGTTTATTAGTTTGTAAAAAAATTATTTTTTAGTTTTTCAATTTATAAGCTATGAGTTAAAACTTATAAGTTTTAAGTTTATATATATTTTTAAGTTATATATTTGAAGTGTTTTAGTTTGTTTAAAGTTTTTTATTTTTTATGTTTTCAATTTATAAGTCTACTAGTTTATGTTTTTAAAAATTATTAATAAAAGTATAAAACTATAAAAGTATAAAACAATGATAAAAAAGATAGGCAATGAATAAAAGTATAATACTATAAAAGTATAAAACAATGATTAAAATTACAAAAAATTAAAAAAAAAAATTTGACCGGACGACCGGACCGGACCGGAACTGGAATGCTACCGGTATGAACCGGTACCGGTTTCCCGGCACGAAACGGGTATACCATTCCGAACCGGTACCGGTAGAATTCATACCATTCCATTCCGGTATAGACCGGACCGGTACCGGTACCGGAATGGTACCGGTTGAAATCGGTCCGGCGGCCAGCCTTAAATACTACTACTACTAGTTTGAAAGGAGAAGCTAGGCAACGCACAACTACAGAATAACCCTCAACCCTAATTTGTCCTTCATAAACTCATATCTAAGGTCACGTCCTCGGTGAGCTGAAGTTGTGCCATGTCTTGTCTAATCACCTCTCCTCAATACTTCTTCGACCTACCTCTACCTCTCCTAAAACCCATGAAAGTTATCATTTCACACCTCCACACTGGGGCATCTGTGTGCCTACTATGTACATGCCTGAATCACCTTAACCTCGCGTCCCTTGTCTTGTCCTCTACATAAGTCATTCCTACCTTGTCCTATATATCCTCGTTTCTAATCCTATCTCTCTTAGTATGGTCACACATCTATCTCAAAATCCTCATTTTCGCAACTTTCAATTTCTGAACATGGGAGTTCTTGACATACCAACACTCCGCCTCATACAAAATAGTAGGTCTAACCACCGCTTCGTGGGACTTACTTTTAATCTTGGTGGCAGATTCTTATCACACAAGACTTCGAATGTGAACCTCCATCTCATCCACCCTACACTAATACGGTATGTGACATCCTTGTCAATCTCCCCATTACCGAGGAACCAAAGGGGTTCTCAAAGTTAAGCACATGGTTTATGGCACAATTGAGAAATATAAGGCTCGACACTTGACTACGACGAGACTTTCTCATCTGTTATACGAAATAACCTCTACTTGTCTAATTTTGGCTATTGTTGCTAGCTTGGATCAATAATTGCATCAAACGGATGTAGACTGTCTTTCTCGATGGAGAACTAAGTGTAGAAATAATATGTGATAACTTGAAAATTTCACCCAAAGGTGGTTTAAGGACTTTTGTAGTCTTATTATGGACTTCTATAGAGATGCGTGGTTTTGTTCATGCAAGATCTCAAGGACTATGTGGACTTTAATATAGTCATTGATTTTTTATTTATTATTCTTTTCTTAAAAATCAAAAATAGTATGATTTGCATACTCTTTATTATTTGAATATTTATGTACATTCTTAATGTGAATGTTCATTGTACATTCTGAAGAGTATGTCAAGTAGACAAAGGTCAGCCTTATCACACAGGTGACCGCCTTCATCAATTTAGTATTGATGGGAGACGAGACGAGACGTTAAGCAAATTATCACACGGATAATTTGAGAGCACATGGCTTAAGAATCTTTAGCATAGCCTTTATTATTTGAATATTTATGTACATTCTTAATGTGAATGTTCATTGTACATTCATATTATGGAATGCTTTTGGTGCCCTTTTTGACATTATTGAAGAGTATGTCAAGTAGACAAAGGTCAGCCTTATCACACAGGTGACCGCCTTCATCAATTTAGTATTGATGGGAGACGAGACGAGACGTTAAGCAAATTATCACACGGATAATTTGAGAGCACATGGCTTAAGAATCTTTAGCATAGCACAAGGAATGACAAAGGTCATTTTAGTGTTTTCTGGTGAAATTAAGTATCACTTAATCTACCTTGAGAGGCCAAATGTGAGTTCACATTTTATTGAGTAGATCAAGGAACTCAGTTCAAATGCATATGGTGTCTGAATATCTTTTGTACAATATTATCTTATGAGATAAAGACATATGCTTCATGGGAAAGGAGAAAATGTTGTAGCACATATTTCATACCATGTGTGCAAATGTCGACCAAAAGGGTTAACATAAGTTATATCTCGACTTATTGTTGTGTGAGCCATTATTGAGTACCCTCATGCCTCAATCAGTGTCTCAAAGCTTGGATCGATGTCGCTATCTTAGCATGCTACCAAATGACCATGGGAGATTCGATTTAGCAAAGCATGACTAAAAAAACGAGTTGAATACAAGTTTGAGAGGACTCATTTTTGTTGGTACCAATTGTGACTTATGGGTCATAATTGTGAACACAAGAACTATGATACATGATATCAAAGAAGGATGTATCAATGTGATTCAAATGATCTAGGGCACTGAGCATTTTTTATGATTACTTAAAGATTTTCATGATGACGATGAAAGGCTATATATTCTTAACAGATGTATAGCAACGTGCTCTCATAGTATGTTGGTTGCACGGCCTATTTATCCGGTATGAATAATGCAAGAGAAATAAAAGGAAATTATGTTTTCCTTTAGCTAGCTTGATGGAGCTTGAGCTCTCCCTTATGTGCGAGTGGGAGATGTTAGTAAAAATATCTTTTGGGCATAAAGGCTAATACATCCATAAGGGGTGCTAGCTAAGTGAGACAGCTCATTAGTTAATCTAACCCTAAGCCTTAATATTGTCCACATAAATACCATTATGGGTGTTAGAAGACACACTCTAAATCGTGTAGAGAACGGCTAGGGTTAGTGAAATTCTCCATATAAGAGGATATTTAGGCTGTGGAACAAGGGTATCCATCCGTCACGTGAGGATTCCCAACGACCAGTCAGTCGAGTTGTTGTTATTGCAGATAATCCACTTCCGCAAGGAGAAAACTCATAAGTCAGTGAACTAGCGTATTACTTTCAGAAAGAAGAAATTTTCCTGGGAAGATCCTAGACGGACTAGGATCCAATCCATTGCCTATATAACCAGACTTACAATAAAATAAACTTCCTTCACTTCCAGTAATGAGATTAAAGGATTTAAGTCAAACCCCTAACTAAATTTTTACTTGGACTAAAACGTCAAATAATAGCATTAAGTAAATCAACTAGTAGATGAAACAGTAGTCTGCAAGACTAAGCTCTAATGATTATTCACATACCAAATCAGTCGCTGCTACTAATGCAACAGAGCCTAATGAATGCCGTCCAACAGATAAGTGCCGTGGAGGTTTACCACTTGTGTGCTTTAGCTGGTCTGATCTCTCTCGCAATTCATCTTTTGCAGAAGATGCATTCTCCTGACTGTAACTCTCTTCTAATACAGCAAATGGTGGTGAAATATCAGTACCCGCAGCCATATGCATCCCCAGATCATCAAATCTACTGCCTTAACAAATCTTAGAGTCAAAAAAAGATCCTTATCCACGGAGAGTTGGAAAGCCCCAAAAGTTGCATACTCCGTCCAAATTCGAGCAAAGAGGAGGATTCAATCCCCCAAAAGGAATCTACTGATTGAAGAGGTTAAGGTACAAAAAGAAGGAATCTTCAGTATAATTGTTAACGTTACCCCTCTAGCAGTCCTATAAACAGCAAAAGCCTCAATCTTTCAGTTTGGTTGATCAATTTGAGACCCTATTAAGCTCTTCCGCACTCTAGAACCCGCAAGATTCAGAGATCACAATAAGCAGAAACGAACCCACTTTCATCAGAGAACTGCCTAATATCATTAAATAAAAAATCAACAAATCAAAAATAATTAAAACGCACAAAAATGGCTATTTTCCCACAAACCTTCACCAATCCCTTTGAAGTCATAATTATGGAACCTAATTAAAAGAGGATCGTTGTGGAGCAGCTTCATATTTCACCGATCGACAAATATATTGAAATTGAACAAAATAACCAGACACGGATATGAAAACGATTCAAGCAAGACCCAAAAAACGGGGAAAAAATATTCTGGGGGTCACAGATGAAGACGATGATTCTCGCAAGGAAGAAAAGAAGAAGAGAAAGGTCCTAAAGAGGAAATGTGAAAACCAAGAACAGAGAGAATAAAGGCAGATGATTGCGGTTTGGCGACCGGCTGCTCCAGGTAATCCGGTGAGTGTGGTAGCTGTCATGCGTGATTTGACTGGCACGTTCTCAGATTCGATTGGTTGGAGACTTGTGATTGACCGGATTGATCTCAGAACAGTTATGCTTCCTAACCGTTGGATGTTGAGCACTGGATATACGTCGTTGGATTTCGAGTATTGGTTTTCATATTGGAGTCGGCCTGGGTTGGTTCGTTAACAGCCGTTAAAGACAAGTGCCTTAGGAGGAATCCCGAGGCAACACGTGACATCTATTCATCGGAATGTTAAGCATCTATATCTAGAACGGGATACATGAGCTGTGTTAACACGGATCCAACATATAACTACTAATTTTATTGGGTCCGTACTAAGTCCGGGCCCAACTCAAGATATATAAATAGATATTTTAATTAAATAATATAATTTGTATTACTCTTTTTTATTATATAATTAATAATTCCTCTGTTTCACTTTATGTGTCATACTTTGACTTGGCACAGTATTTAAGAAAAAAAAACTTTTAAAATTTATGGTCCAAAATAATTCTTGAACATTTGTGTGGTTGTAAATCATTTCATTAAGGGTAAAAGGGGAATTTCAAAGTTAAAATTATTCTAATTATAGAAAGGTGACATTCTTTTTGGAACGGACTAAAAAGGAAAGTATGCCACATAAAATGAGACGGAGGAAGTATAATTTAGTGGCACATTAGATATATCTTATTCAAAAGTATTCATAGTTATTAAATTTTTTAGTCACATAATTAAATTAAAAATTTTACAAAATTATCCCTATTTATTACTCCTTCTGTCCCATTTTATGTGGCATACTTTGACTTGACACGGTGTTTAAGAAAAAGAGGAAGACTTTTGAAATTTGTGGTCCAAAATAATTCTTGAATATTTGTGTGGTTGTAAATCATTTCATTAAGGGTAAAAGGGAATTTCAAAGTTAATTTTTTTTTAATTATAGATAGATGACATTCTTTTTGGGACGGACTAAAAAGAAAAGTATGCCACATAAAATGGGACGGAGGGAGTAGATGTTTTTTAGAATTGAGCACTACTAAGAAGACATAGTTCTTTAATATATATTTTAAAAATAAGATGAAAATAATTATTAACTTTTCTCTTGAATTTCTAAAGCGATATTATTTTGAGATAATTTTTTAAAGCATTTTATCAAAATTCACAATTTTAAAAGCATTTTAAGATGATCTTGAAGTTTTCAAAATTTACCAAAATGGATGTGACAACTTAAGTAATAAAGAAATATATTAGAGGTAAGATTATCGACACCTGCATAGGTGGCTATTGCGTTTATGATGGTTGCCTTTTCGTCCATGCTAAGGTAAGAATCCCACCATCCGCGGAGTTGTCCAGTAAATCCTACTATAATCATTTTGCAGATATTCCTATCTGTGTTTTTAACACTTTTGCAAATGGTTGCATACATAAGCATCCTGTGAACAAGGATGGTTAACTGTTTGATCTGTTGAACGGATCTAAGCTTTATTTAAATGTAAAGGAATTTTAGTATGATTTCTCGACTTGGTTCTGAGATCGAGGTACAGTCGGATCTACTACTACTCTTATTGGCTTTGCCTTAGTGGCTCCGTCTGGCCAAGCGTGGTCTTCAGCCCGAAAAGGAGTGATAAGTAGGGCGCCTATTACCCGGTTAGAACTACCAGACACATGGGCTCAATAAGTAGTATGTATTGGATTCCTGACAGGCCCTTTTCTCGGGTAAAAATTATCACCATGTAGTCTGAGAAACTATGTCTAAAATTCTTGTATATTTCGATTCTTATGTAGTTGAACTACCTAAGGATGCTGAACTGCTTGATCCTTGATTAGGCGGACTACCGCTAGGTCATTGATCCTGTTTATTTGGTATCAAAGCCTAGAACTTTTCATGGTATATATAAGATAGAGGTGAACTATTTGACATAGATATGATCTTTCATTCATAGATCTGGGAGAAACAAGTACTAAAAGTACTAGACTTGAAGAAGTAGATATACCTCAAAACCTTGACTTGTTAAACAAGTGGACGATCCCTAAAGTTCCGATAAAAACTATTTATGACTATGGATGGTTTGATAAGCTATCTTCTAAACAATTGATTGAAACTACTGAGCAATCTCTTGCTTTAAATTCGTCTGAACAGACTATTCATTTGCTAAACGAGCGTGATATTAATATCTATCAAGGTCAGTATAACTATCTGCATATTGGGATGGTTCAAATAGCATTTAAACCTTTAACCCTCAAAGGGTTACCTGAGACTTTTCTGGCGGCTCTTCATGATGCTAGAAATTTGAACTTTCGACAGTCTCTTATGGGTTCAATTGAATCTACAGTGGCCTACGGCCCAGTTTATTTTAATACCCAACATAATCTGCAGTTATCACTTACTGATGCTAATATTCTTGATGCTTTAACATTAAATGTTAAAACGCATGGTTATAACTATGCGCCAGGTTCAGAACTCATCTGTTTATCTTATAGAATTTATTTTAAACTATTATCTACTCTGAATCCTAGATGTAGATTATATAATATATCAAATCAAACAATTTTGGTGGAAATCAATTTTGCAAGATCCAAGGTCACCACTAGAAGACCTATTAAGTGGGAAGGGATTGATTTTCCAACTTCATGGACTCTAGATTCGATTATATTCCCAAATCAGTTAACTAATGTTGTCACTAACTGTGATCTTTCTCACATTTCTCAAAATCCCGATGGGAGAATTTGTATTCAGTTTTCTGACAACAGCTATGTGCCTCATAGGCAATCTTTCGCTAGCCACAGATTAATGTCCTCTATGGATCACAGTCTTAATAGACGATCACTATCTCGTCATAGACTTTTGCCAGCCATGAATCATATCTCCCCAATAGAACCTGTATATGGTCCAGCTCGAGATCGTGCTGCTTCTTTGCATACTATTGATAACAACTCTTTGGTTGAAAAGGTAAAAGTTGACCCGCAAACTAATATTGTTGAGGTTAACGATGATGCTTCTGACAAGGACATTCCTTCGGCCTCCGAGATGGAGTTTGACCCCAATGATTCTTAAATTATTCCACACCAAATCGATTTTAGCCCAGGTTCCCTGGCGAGAAACCATACTAAAATTCCTTTACATTTAAATAAAGCTTAGATCCGTTCATGGTCTATATAGGAGAGACGTTATTAGACATAGATATGAGATCTTTAGCCGGACATAGTCCTGGCTAGGAGAGGCGTTACTAAAATAAAAGACAGAAAGAAATTACTAACCTCGGACGTTCGTCACCAAAGTCTATATTCTGAAGAACTGGCTGGATTTTTATTTATTTATTGGATCTCGGAATAGTGCTTCAAAGTGAAAGCTTTACAATGATTTACAAACTAAAAGAGAGAGAGCTCTCTATTTTTTCAAATGTCCTAAAAAAATGAAAGACAATCTTATTTATACAAGAATTTAAAAACATAAGGTATCTTTGTACAGTAATAATGGATCCCATATGTTCCCTAAATAGTGTATCTACTATTGAACAACAGTGTATCTACTGTTTGTGGCATTATTGTTGTAAAGACGCTTTGATCTCTATTTTTCTTTTTCTTTCATCTTCCGGAGGAAATCTTTTGCCATTTTCAGAGTATCTTCTGACCCCGTTGTGTCTGCAGGTTGAGCTTCATGTATATCTTCTGGGGCGTCGTCGCTGGTTTCACTTCGCGTAGAAGTGTCTGATTTCTCATATTGAGTAAGGTTCAAAAGCAGACTTCTCTTGACTTCTTCTAAGTAGCTATTGATCATGGCTTCTTTATCTCCATCTTGAACAGAGATTCTTCTGGCAATGTGCCTAACCGAGTTATCCATGACTATCTCCTTTTGGGGAGAAGTACTATATTCATTAATTTTATTTTCAATAAAATCCATCAGTTCCTGTCCAAATAACTTTTTAGTCTTTGGATCTTTCTTCATTAGTTTATCCCAAAAATTGTTATAAAAGATCTTGTAGAAGCAAAGGATTTATTCTTCTGTGAATCCTACTTCTGGGGTCCATTTGTGAATCCAAGGGATAGAGAATTCGATGAAGAAATATATCTGGTCTATTTTGTCCAGCCAATAGATATGATCTGTGTTGTATAACTCATTAAGGTTCGGAGAAACTTTAACCCATTCCTTGTATAACTTTAAAAATGGATCCGGTAATATCTTTATAGTCGGACCATGGTATGACCACCAGTCTAAAAACCAATTAGAAATTGGTCCTGCAAATATCTTTGCACAAATATTTACGAACCAGGTATGCTTATGCTTCTCATTATTATAATAGAGAACCTTGTGAAAGGCATTAACATAGTCCCAATAAGTGAAACTCATAGGAACCTTATTTAGGCTAATCTGCCTTTCTTTCATTGTGGACATACCCCAATCTTCGATGGATATGATTTGTTTAACAATCATTTTGGAGAAGTTATAAACATTCTCGCTAGTGTTGTATCCTGAGAAGTGCTGAAATTCAACACTACCCGTATTTATCAAAATGGTCTCATAATAAGATCGAGTTTTGTATGACTCACCCGGGAAATATAATCCATTAATTAAGCATCGTTGAAATATCTTTCAGGGTTCTTTTTTTCTCTGGATTTCAGAGTTTTCTAAAAGAAATATCATTTCTTTCTTTGCTACCTTCTCAAAAGATTTAATATCAACAATATCTTCTTTAGATATAAAGGCAAATGTATCACCTTGCTTTTGGGATAAATACTCCTTTAATTGCTCGTACAATGGGCTATTTTTTGGAATATTTTCCAGATGTACTGATGAGGACGCTGCTCTTTGAGCGTTTTTTGAGTTTATCAAACTCATTCCTCCTTGTTGCAGTATAATGTTGGAAGAGGATCCGTATGATGATCCTGACGATGATGTTCCAGATGATCTTCCCCTACCTCGTGGGTTATTACCCCTGCACATAAAACAATTTATTTTATTCAAATACCTCATAATATAAATCATAGTAATTACGATAGTAATCGTCAAAGTCGATGATTTCTTCAATATTATGAATAGCGAAGTCATCTGTTACCATATTATCTACAATTTTCCGCAGGATAATTTCCTGTAGGTCTCGATTGAGAGGAAGTACCTTTAACACTGTAATTAAAGTTTTATCAGTAAAGAAAGGAGATAAAAAAACTCATTGTGAAGATAGATATTCTCTAGATAAGAAATCTGGAAGAGAGTTATCACTCCCCTTTTTATAATGGATTTCAAAATCAAAAAGGGGTCAATTGCGCTTGCCACCTTGCGAATATGAGTTTGGATGCGTCATGTTTGAAGTCTTTATCAAACATGAATTTGACTGATTGCGCATCAGTTTTTACCACAAATTTTTGGTTGTATAAATCGTCTTGAAATTTTAAAACACATTTAACGATAGTTAGCATTTCATGAGCTACCCTCGCGTATTTCTTCTGAGCTTCATTTCATTTTCCAGAATAAAACCTGATTAAATATTCCCTTTTGTCATGGGGATTAATCTGCTTTAGAATTCTGCCATAACTTATGTTGGACGCATCTGTCTCAATAACTTTTTGCCACGCCGGATTGGCAAGTGTCAAGCACGGAAGTGATCGTACTCGTAACTTGATGTTCTTAACCAAGTTGGTATGACTATCAGTCCATGGGGATTTATAATCCTTCTTTAACCTGTCTTATAATGGGGCTAAATCTCGAGAGAGATTCTTATAGAAAGGGAAAATATAATTTAAACTACCCAGAAATCACTGCAGTTGAGTTCTGTCCGTAATAACGTCTGGAAACTTCGAGGCAAACTCAATAGCTTTTTGAATGGGAGTGACCTTC
>QJPP01005288.1:0-83369 GCA_003996215.1 Jaltomata sinuosa
GCCCGGAACGGGAAATAGGGATTTTTCGATTTTTTCGTGTGTTATAGTCCATGGATTTTGTGTGATATGTGCTTCCGGGGGAATTGATAACGCCCAAACTACACCTCAAATTAACGAGGCGTAAGCGGTCGTAGTCAAGTAAAGAACCCAACAAGGTTGGGGTCGAATCCCACAGAGAATATGGTGAAGATTAAGTCTTTAGTGATGTGACTGGTCGTCAATAGTTTCCGGTAATTTGGGGGGGTTTGTGTGAACAAATCGTAAACAAAATAAACAATTAACGTATGGGAATGATCAGTAGGAGAGAATGAACTAGGGACGTGTTCACCATGGCGTTGTAACAATGTCGATTCTAGGCGTAACCGGGTTCTTTCTATATGCGTGTCACGATGTGATTGCGTCAATTGTATCGTCTAAACTTCTCTCGACCAAATAAACAAATTTCCTTTTCTATTCTCTCGACCTTGAAAAGATGTGCTTTTTAGATTTCAATCCTAAACATCAAGTAGATTAATCCAGTTACGGCATTAATCATTAAGACGAGAGTTGGTAGTCTCGAATCCTTGTCGTTAATCAAGTTTCCCGGTTTTAATCTCTTTACTCAAGCAAATTAAACCTAGGCATGTTCTAATGTTTGCAACCACTAGAAAACGTGACATAAAGTATGATTAACAACGTGACTACATGTAAATTGAACCCGTCGCTACCCGGAATCTATATTGTTACTTTAGCCATGGCTCCCACAACCCTAGTTGCGGGAGTTTTAGTTACTCATGCTCGAAGAAGAAAAGAAGAAATTCATAATAAAGGAAAGAAGATTCTTACAATATGATGAAAATACCCTTCAATAATCCAAGAACAAGAACAACCAAGAACTCAATAACGAATCAAGAACACGAATTCAAGAATAAAGAAACCGTGTTGTTGCTCTCAAAAATGACTAAAAACTATTCTAAAACTATTGGGTGAACCACGCAAAATAAAACCTAACATAGGGTATTTATAGGAGTCAAAGAAACCAAATCCAAAACGGGTTAGGAGTCCTTCACGCGGACAGCCGCTGGCGCGCTACTGCCTTGGTGCGACGGCCAGGGTGACGGACCGTCACAGGGTTGACGGACCGTCGCCTGGACCGTCAACTTTAGGCAGTTGCACTGCCTCCACGCGACGGTCTCTGTGACGGACCGTCACATGTGTGACGGACCGTCACTCAGGCCGTCACTCTTAGGCAGAATTCTCTTTTTCTCGTATTTCCTTCCGTTTCCGTGTTTGTTCCTATTTCCTGAAAATACAACATAAAAACATCAAAAACGACAATGGTTGCTTGAAAACGTACGATTGTTCTTAGCTAAAAGGAGTCGAAAGTGACGTAAAATGGCGTCACATCACTAAGCTTGGTTAAGAGGGTCTTGCTTGGATTCTTGAAATTTTCAGGAGATTGTGAGATAATTCTCTTCCTTATTCCATTACGCGCTAAGCTTCAATTCTGTGTTTTATTCCGTGAATTGGGTCTTTAACACATGGTTTTGCTCCATCTTTAAATTAGCCTTTTTGGACTAGTTGAGGCCACCCAAAATTTAGGCATGTGGCCCTTACCTCATAGGGAACGCACTTATGGATTTCATTTTTTATTTTTTGTCGACTAGCCCTGATTGTCAATTTTGGACCTGACTTCCAGCCCAAAATTCTTAAAAGTGATATGGGTACTAATAATGATTAGATTAGGAAACCTTAGCATAGGATTAGGAGAGGACTTGGCGGTAGAGTAGACATTTACTGTTATTTATATTTAAAGTGTATCTCTTCCTTCTCGTATTTCCCTTGTTATCATATATTGTGTATATGTGAGCCCAAGGCCATGGGTGCTGGATTGGATGTATACCAGGTCAGTATGCTTCATCCTTAGCTTAATTCGGTTAGATACTTACCTTACCTTAGTTTTAGGTCACTTGTTATATATTTAAGACTAGACCATAGGATTAGTGGTAGATTAGGTATCCTCGGTATAGGTTGTAGTAGTAGTTTGCCACAAAATAGTTCTCTTCCTCTAGATCTCATTGTTATCGTGTTATTTCTGTACTTCTGATATTATAAGACTGTGGGCCCAAGGCGTTAGACTTATATGGGTGGACTCCAGGTTAGTATGTTCTCAATGTGGAAGGTGGTTACCCTATTTATGTGTGTTCTTGTACTTACATAATCTTAGGGTTGACACTTATGCATTCCTACATTCGCATATATAGTTCATGGCACGAGTTGAAAGAGAAATATTAGTTTTCTAGCTTTAAAAAGAGGGTTTTCACCCTGGCTATGTATTTTGGATATCTAACGGATTTGTTCTACTTTACTACTAGTTTTAACTTTTAATAAACTTTCATGTCTGAGGAGACCCATATTTCATATGGTTTTACTGACTATTTAAACTTGCATGTCTGAGGAGACTCATCTTTCGGAAGGTTTTACTAACTTTTTAAACATTCATGCCCAAGGAGGCACGTGTTCTGAGTGGTTTTACTAGTACTTATGATTGCATGCCCAAATAGAACATATTTGGGTTTTACTTTTTTCATACATTGATGAACTTAGGGGTGGCCTGCAATATGGTTTAGGGAGCCTATGGGGCAGCCTACAAACCTATTTCGAGGTTGCCTACAATTACTGCATTGGACACATATTGCATTGCACCATCTCTTGTTGCATACCATGGCACTCCTCTACATCCCTCTCAAATTAGGTTGGCTGCTAGTTTGTATTGTGTGTTGTCTGTATCCTCTGGGCTTATGGGGCTCCAGTTGGATTCATTGGTTGTTGTTTGTACCTTTTAGGCTTATGGGGGTCTGGTTAGGTTTATTTGTTGCCATTCACACTTCTCCAAATTATTTTCCTTATGATTCCTGAGTCAGTTTAGTTATATTTCTACTATGCACTTCCTTTCAAGTTATTTACTTATATTTTCTTAGCGGTTTAGCCGCGACCTGTAAACTTACTTCTGACCCTTATCTTCTTGACTTTACCTTATATTGCATTTTATTATACTTATATCCTATTTGAGCTCAATCAACCTATGATGCCTATTGGGCACTATGTGGTTATGGTACTCATACTTCACTTGTACATCTTTTTCCTGATGCAGATCTTAGTGTGGGTTATTGTTGTTGACACCATTCTCGTACAGAGTTGCCGACAGGAGATTTATGGTGAGCTCTTGCCGATCAGAGTTGATCCTTCTCCTTTTGTCTTGGACTAGTATTTTTTTGTGCTTTAGAGACTGTTCCATATAAATTTAACTTTTTTAGAACTTTATATGTTGTAGCAGCTCTTATATTGATTGATACCAGGTCCTTTGGGGAGTCTTGTAGATTCTTTTGTTGTCTTCTCTCTTTGTATGTATATGTTTTTCTTCCGGTTTTACTTTGTTCTTGTCATGCCCTAAGTCTAGATGGGATATACAAGTACCATGTATACATATATGCTATGCAGATAATCTATAATAGAGGATATATCAAGGATTCATGTACTCGAGACAACTAATAAGGATAATACATTCATATACAATGGCCTATGACCAACTGATACAAAACGATCGTACAGTAGTGTCCATGAAGCCTATAAAAGAGTAAGAAACTATGAGACTGTCAAGTGATCAGGATAGGACCCGCCATACCCATACTATGCAAATATGTACAACAAAAGAGAGAACTATCTGTAAACTACCTCCCGGGGGAAATGGAGCTCACTGCCTACTCTGCTGATACACGATAATGCATATTGAGGAGGTCTGCAACTCTGTGTACCTGGTCCTGCATTTAAAAGAATGCAGCACCCTATTTCAATGGGGTGTAAGTATATATATAACATGTGCTGGTATGTAAGGCAGACTGAATAATGAGTACAGGTAAGATAGCACAATGAAAGAATCAATATTGTGCTCAACTGAGATATATCTCTGCCAGGAAGCAACTTATGAAACTGTAAATCATATGAAATTGCTATAAAATTATTATACAAGTTTCTTATTGGTTCTTATTAATATAGGATAAAATGATACAATTTTCTGTGGAATCAAGTAATTTAGGTACTTTCAAATGAATAAATAATAGCATCTGAATGAGAGCCTCGAGGGCTTTATATCAACTGGACAACATATGAACTCTTTTATCTTTGCATCTCATATGAAAATGTTAAGTCTCGTAGTATATGATCTCAGATGGTACGCCATAAAGGCTCAGCTCTGAGGGTCAGCCCCCAGGCAGTTATGCAATATATTGCTCTACTCTGAGTGTATATAGCCATAATAGGCTGGTATGCCCGTAGGCTCAACTCTGAGGGTCTTTGGTCTCAGCCATGTGCACAAGCTAGCGTCGCGTTGTGAGTCAAGTGAATATAATACATCTGACCTTCCACCACCATCGCTTAATTTATATTTTAACAACTATTTCCATGAGGGCCTCTGAATAATTAATTACAAATGAAATCAACTGTACAAATAACAATCCCTGAATGATAATTTATGAACTCTGAGTGTCCGATGGTAATCTAGGATTAAGTGAATGAACTAGTAAACTTGCTCTATTTCAAATGAATCATATGGACATGTATTTATTATATGAATGATGAATATGATATGGCATGAGAATTATATTTTGAGACATATAACAAATGTACTATATGAGTTCTATGGAATACAAATGAAGGCACAAATATTGCTTTGATGACTATGTGAACACTGTGAATAGTAACGATTAGCTCGAATACTCTGAACGTTTGTACAATGAATAACTGATATGTAGGGGTAATTAATATGAATAATAGGGCACATAACAACTGAATACCAATCTCTATAAATCATATAAGCGATATAGACCCTTGTAGAGAAACATGTGATGTAGGGTCGTGCCTCGCGGCGAAACAAGTTTTAGCTTTACATACCTCAATTTTGGGCTCAGGAAACTTTAGTGGACAGTTCCCCTTCCTACCAGCTGATAATATATACAAATAAAGTGGTATAACCATTACAAATAGCCCACAAACTCATTCTAGACGTATCGGCAACCTGTCGGCCATTAGGCGAGTAACTTACTCGTTGGACTCTCTTTATACTTATGATTCTTTTTAATTTCCTTATCTTATTACAACCATAAGTTATACACATATAGGACATATTTATAGCATCTAATAACCATTTGGTTCCCACAAAACAGTCCGCTATAATTAAACGGGCAGCATATTCGCACAATAGTCATAAACTCGGCATATTGCCACCCTCTTCAATTCCAATTCCAAAACAACCGCAATCAAACCCAAATATGAGGTATCTAACTAATACATACAACAACACATATAATACAGCCACCAAACAGTTCAACAAAATTAGAACAACTTGAATTCACGGCTTTAAAATACCGTCCCATGTGTTCATACTACAAATACGTCTAGAATTGCCTTTTTCTTCTCATATATAATAAAAGATGGAGAGGAAGAATTTTACCTTAATTTTATAGAACTTTCAAATCTTAAATTTACTTCTTCAACACCAAAAACGTTACTCCAAAACAGGACCTTACAACAAGAAGAAAACACTTTAAGACAACATCACACAACAAGGGGCTGCCAAGGAGCTTCTTTCTCACAAAGGCTGCCCAAACTCAGCCAACGTGTGGAGCATCAATCCACTAGATTTTCTATATAAAAACCATGATTAATTACAGCCAAATTCTTACCTTAAGTCTTTATATCCAAGTGGAAGAACTTAAGAACCCTAAGGGGGAAAAGAGGGCTGCCAAGAAGAGCTAAAAGAGAGAGAGATTTGATTCGTGTTTATTTTGTGGAAACTTCTGGGGAAATAGCTGAATATATGGGTATATATTGGCTATTTTCAGATGGGTTTTGGTCCTTGAAACATGCCCCATCCCACTCTTTCATTTAATAAACAAATTGGGCATAAAAGAAGTCAAAGTAGGTGATCCACCTACTTGATATCTTGAACATTGGGCCTAGTTTATTTTATGTGTTGGGCCATATTTCCTTTATCTCGTGCAATAAATGTAGGCTTATATTCATGTATCTCAAGTTATTAGGACGTCAAATAAATAACTTAACCACGTAAAAAGTCCAAACATGTAGTACATTTACGCGAATATGTGAAACACATAGCTCTAGCAAGTAGGCGACTTTGTTGTTTCCAACTTCAATTCCCCTTTCAAGTCTCATTCCCACAAACTATATTTTTCACTTTAATATTGTTGGATACTTAGTCTTTGGTTCAAATTCACCCTCATTTACACATATTAGAATAAATCCATCGATGTTACCTTAGTCGTACGTATATCTAAAAGTATGGGTATTACATTATCCACCCCTTTGGACCATTCGTTCTCGAATGTAGATTTTAGCTCTCAATAGAATTTTTCTAAATTTTTTTCAGAGTTTCCTTTGTACATGGGGATATCCAAAATCTATCAACTAACTAGAATACACATATATAAGCCTCACAGGGCACCACAACAGTTGTAGTATTAAATGGAAGTAAGGTTTCTCTGAGATATATAACGAAATAACCATGCTTCTGACTTACTTTATACTCCTCTCAATTTTTTGACTTATAGTGTGACATATTGTAGCTATGAACTCGCAGGCATGAGTGATACACCTGAATATGTATATGTAACACATGAGTAAAAATTGATTATGTACGAGTTTGACTGAAACTATGGTTTGTATGAATAAGATGTATGTTTTAAGAAACCTTCTCTATGTTCTTGAAATAAGTGTGGATATCTGGACTTCATGGAATCTTTAGATTCCCAAGTGGCTTCTTCGACATTTTGATTCCTCCATAGAACTTTAACAGATGCCAAATCTTTTGTTCTCAACTTTCTAATCTGCCCATCAAGAATAGCCACTGGAACCTCTTCATATGATAAGTTTTCTGTGATTTGTATATCAGTTGTTGGGACAATAAGTGATGGGTCTCCAATACACTTATGTAGCATAGATACATGGAATACTGGATGTACAGTAGCTAACTCCGAAGGTAGTTTCACCTCATATGCCACTTTCCCAATTTTTCATATTATTCTATAAGTCCCAATATATCTTGGGCTTAATTTTCCTTTCTTTCCAAATCTCATAACGCCCTTCATAGGTGATACTTTTATAAACACCCAGTCATCTATATGGAATTACAGGTCTCTGCGCCTCACATCTAAATAAGATTTATAGCAGCTCTGAGCGGTTTTCAATCGCTCCTGGATCAACTTAACTTTTTCAAATGCCTGGTGAACCAAATCCGGACCAAGCATTTGTGCTTCACCTACCACAAACCAGCCAATAGTAGACTTACAATGTTGCCCATATAAGGCTTCAAGTGGTGCCATTTGGATTCTGGAATGACAGATATTATTATATGCAAATTCTATAAAGGGCAGATAATCATCCCAGTTGCCTTTGAAATTTAGAACACATGCTCTAAACATATTTTCGAGCGTCTGAATAGTGCTCTCATCTTGGCCATCTATCTGTAGATGAAAGGTTGTGCTAAGATTCACCTGGGTACCCAGACCTTTCTGGAAAGATTTACAAAAGTGAGCTATGAACTGGGCACCTTTGTCTGAAATAATGGACAGAGGAGCCTCATGTAGGCGAACAATTTCCTTCACATATAACTTAGCATAATGCTCTGTTGTACTGGTGGATTTAACAGGTTAAAAATGAGTTGATTTTTTCAATCGATCAACGATCACCCAAATAGAATCATGCTTATGGAAGGAATGAGGAAAACCTGTCACAAAGTCCATATTAATGGCCTCCATTTCCATATTGGGATTTTTATGGTTTGTGTTAGGCCGTCAGGCCGCTGATGCTCTACTTTTACTTGTTGACAATTAGGGCATTGTGCTATATAATCTGCTATATTTCTCTTTATGTTGTCCCACCAATAAATTTCTTTCAGATCGTGATACATTTTTGTAGTACCCGGGTGGATATAATATCGCGAATAGTGCGCCTCAGTCAAAATCTTCTCTCGCAATCTATCAACATTAGGAAAACACAACCTGCCTTGGCACCTTAAAGCTCCATCACCTGCAAGCTCGAATGCGGTGACGTTATATTGAACAATACCTTCTTTATATTATTTTAATATTAGGTCATCATATTGTCTCTCCTTCACCATTGTCACTAACGATGACCCTGCAGTACTCTGAACCTATATGCCTCCATCATTAAAGTTAATTAATCGGACACCTAATCCTAATAGCTTATGAACTCTCTAACTATATTCCCCTTTTTTTCTGGCAAGTGTGCTTTACTTCCCATAGATTTGTGACTAAGAGTATCTGCTATAATATTTACCTTACCCGGGTGGTAGAGAATATCAACATCATAATCTTTGAGTAGTTCTAGCCACCTCCTCTGCCTCAAATTTAGCTCCCGTTGCTTAAATATATATTGAAGGATCTTATGATCAGTAAATATATCAACATGAACCCCATACAAATAATTTTGCCACATCTTTAGTGCAAATACAACTGCAGCCAATTCTAGATCATGTGTTGGATAGTTTTACTCGTGTCGCTTTAGTTGCCTCGAACCATATGCTATAACCTTACCATTCTACATTAATACACAACCTAGACAAATGCCCAAAGCATCACAATATATAGCATACCCCTCTGTGCCTTCTGGAAGTGTCAGTACTGGTGTCGTAGTTAACCTACCCTTCAACTCTTGGAAACTTTGCTTACACTTCTCTGACCACTGAAACTTTGTTGCTTTTTGTTATAATTTAGTCAATGGTGCATCAATAGAAGAGAAGCCTTCAAAAAACCTTCTGTAATAACTTGCCAGCCCCAAGAAACTACGTACCTCTATGGGAGTAGTGGGCCTAAGCCAATTCTTCACAGCCTCAATCTTCCGAAAGTCCACTTTAATGCCCTCGCTAGATACCACATGCCCAAGAAAAGCTACAGCGTCCAACCAAAACTCCCATTTGGAAAACATAACATATAACTGATGTTCTTTAAGAGTTTGCAATACTGATCTAAGATGATCGACGTGGTCTGCCTCGCCACGTGAATATATGGGGATGTCATCTATGAATACAATCATAAGTAGATCTAGAAAGGGTTTGAAGACCCTATTCATCATATCCATAAAGGCTGCAAGGGCATTAGTTAAACCAAATGACATAACAAGAAATTCAAAGTGCCTATACCAAGTCCGAAAAGCTGTCTTTGGAATATCGGCTTCTCGGATCTTCAATTTATGATATCCAAACCTTAAATCAATTTTTGAAAAGCACTTAGCACCCTGCAACTGATCAAACAAATCATCTATTCGGTGAAGTGGATACTTATTCTTTATAGTAACCTTGTTCAACTATCTATAATCTATACACATGCACAATAAACCATTTTTCTTTCATACAAATAACACAGGTGCACCCCAAGGTAATATACTGGGTCGGATGAACCCTCTATCAAGAAGATCTTTCAATTGTGCTTTCAGCTCTGCTGGGACCATTCTATAGGGTGGAATTGATATATGTTGAGTACCGGGATCTACATAAATACCCAAATCAATCTCTCTGTCTGGAGGAAGTCCTGGAAGCTCCTCCAGGAACACATATGGACATTCATTCACAATTGGCACGAATTGAATAGTCGGTGTATTTTTATCAACATCAAGATCCCTTACTCTGACTAGGTGATATAAACATCCCTTGTAAATCAGCTCCCTAGCCTTAAGATAGGAAATAAACCAACCCACAGGCATCATAACACTACCTTTCCATTCAAGGACTGGCTCATCCAGAAAGTGAAATCGAGCAATCTTAGCCTGACAATCAACTGTAGCATAATAGGATGATAACCAATCCATTCCCATAATGACATCTAAGTCTATCATAACAAGCTCAAACAAATTTGCTATAGTGTCTCGACCACATACCGTCACTATGAAATTTTTATAAAGTCGTTGAACTATAACTGACTCTCGAACTGGTGTTGATATGACAAATGGCTCACATAATAATTCTGGTTCTACTCCAAACTTTTCAGCAATGAATGGAGTAACATATGACAAAGTAGCCCCTGGATCTATCAATGCATAAACATCATGTAAGAAGATAGATAAGATACTTAACCCATATCTGGGGATTCCTCTGAATCCTGTCGGCCTACTAATGCATACATATGATTCGAACCCCCTCCTGAATCAGATACTCTACCTCTTCCCCTACTCCAATCTACTGGTGCTTGAGTACAATGAGATAAATAAGGAGCGACTAGTGATAATGCCACTATAGACCCTGTGGACTATGCTCTACCTTCTCTCTCGGCATCTCTCTTTCTGATTACTAGACAGTTTTGTATCACATTACCAGGGACTCCACACCAATAATAGGCATCGAAGCCTAGTCGAAACTCACCAACTGACTATAATGGGTCCTAGGTGGTAATCCTTGACCCCTATCTTTCTAAAACTAAAAACCTGGTTCCCTAAACTGCTGGCTTTGCTTAGGCCTCAGCCTCTTGGACTGGGAGGGAGGTTGAGTTGTGGAATAGGCTGGTGGTGGTCTTTGTGGACCTATACTAGAAGATTCTCTATCACTGCCCTGATAAGAACCAGATGTTCTGGCCCTCTTACTCTGATCCCACTCGCACTATGCTTTAATTTTCTGTTGAAGCTCCTCAGTCTGCTGTGCAAATGTCATTATTCGAGCAATACTTATCTCTTTATCTAATCTGTGATAGAATAAGGCTGTATCTGGTCAGATTTAAGGCCACCCACAAGTCGACGTACCCTGGCGTGTGTAGTACTGACCATCTCCGATGCAAATCTAGCTAGATGAGTAAATCTGATACTGTACTCTTTAACACTCATTTTATTCTACCTAAGTGCAAAATTTTCTTGAACCTTTGCATCTTGAATATCACGAGGAAATAAATTATCTAAAAAGTCCTTTGTAAATTCCTCCCAAATCGGTGGAGGTGCATCTGCTCCTCTTGAATCGTTCCACATGTCATACATAGCTGTAGCCACATCTTTTAGCTGATACACTACTAATTCAACTGACTCTGTATGAAAAACATGCATGACCGTGAGTATTTTCTAAATCTCATCAATGAATCTCTGTGGATCCTTAGTGGGTTTAGACCCCGTGAAAATAGGAGGGTCCATAGCAAGAACTCTCGAACAAGGGAACCAAATTCCTCTCCCTGGGAAGATGTATTGGGGGATGCTTCTTCTTGTCGTTGAGACTGAGCAGCAAGTATTTCTGTAAGAAAATAAATGGCTCCCCTGACATCCTGGTCTGAGGGGTCAGATAGAAGAGTTTGAGGCATCGCGGCTCTCGTAGGCTCTTCTGCTTGTTGTGGTTGTATACTAGAACTTGGATCTGGGGATATGGTGAATCGTGGACTAGTCCGAGTCTTTTTTTTTGCAGGCATCTCTGTAGATAAAGATTAGCGCACGAGTCAGAATCCATTTCCTATAACTTTGCTCTATAGCATAATCTAGAACATGAAAGAAGGTCATATTTCGTCAATGTCCAAGAAGCCCCCTACTTATGTATTTGGCGCATGAGACACTTATAAGAAAGGCACTACTGGACACGACTTCATAGACAATTTCCTGCGACACTGGAACCTAGGCTCTGATACCAAGTTTTTCACGCCCAAGTCTAGATGGGACAGACAAGTACCATGAATACATATATGCTATATAGATAATCTTTGACAGATGATATATCAAGGATTCATATACTAGAGAAAACTAATAAGATAATACATGCATATACAATGGCCTATGACCAACTGATACAAAATGATTGTACTGTATTGTCCATGAAGCCTCTAAATGAGTAAGAAACTATGAGACTGTCAAGTGGTCAGGACAGGGCCCCACCATACCCATATTATGCAAATATGTACAACAAAAGAGAGAAATATCTATAAAATAGCTCCAGGGGAAATGAATCTCACCGACTGCTCTGATGATACACGATAATGCCTACTGAGGAGGTCTACAACTCTGTGTACCTGGTCCTGCATTTAAAAGAATACAACACCCTATTTCATAGGGGTGTCAGTACATATATAATATGTGTTGGTATGTAAGGCAGACAGAATAACAAGTATAGGTAAGATAGCATAATGAAAGAATCCATATTGTGCTCAACTGAGATATATTTCTACCAGGAAGGAACCTATGAAACTGTAAATCATATGAAATTGCTCTAAAATTATTATACAAGTGTCTTCTTGGTTCTTATTAAAATGGGATCAAATGATACAATTTTTTGTGGAATCAAGTAATTTAGGTACTTTCAAATGAATAAATGATAGCATCTGAATGTGAACCTCGAGGGCTTTATATCAATTGGACAGCATATGAACTCTTTTATCTTTGCATCTCATATAAAAATGTTAAGTCTCGTAGTCTATGATCTCTGATGGTACGCCATAAAGGCTCACCTCAGAGGGTCAGCCCGCAGGCTAGTATGTCATATATGGCTCTACTCTGAGGGTATATATCAATAATAGGTTGGTATGCCCATATGCTCAACTCTGAGGGTCTTTTGTCTCATCCATGTGCACAAGGGAGCATCGCATCGTGAGTCAAGTGAATATAATACCTCTATCCTTCCCCCGCCATTGCTTAATTTATATTTTAACAACTATTTCCAAGAGGGCCTCTAAATAATTAATTACAAATGAAATCAACTGTACAAATAGTAAGCTCTGAATGATAATTTATGAACTTTGAGTGTCCGATGGTAATCTCAGATTAACTGAATGAACTAGTAAACTTGCTCTATTTCAAATGAATCATATGAACATGTATTTACTATATGAATGATGAATATGATATGGAAAGAGAATTATCTTTCGAGACATATAACAAATGTACTATATGAGTTCTATGAAATACAAATAAAGGCACAAATATTGCTTTGATGACTATGTGAACACTGTGAATCGTAACGATTAGCTCGAATACTCTGAACGTTTGGACAATAAACAACAGATATGTAGGGGTGATTACTATGAAGAATAGGGCACATATCAACTGAATACCAATCTTTATTATTCATATAAGCGATAAAGACCCTTGTAGAGAAACATGTGATGTAGGGTCGTGCCTCGCGGCAAAAGAGGTTTGAGCTTTACATACCTCTATTTTGGTCTCAGGAAACTTCAGTGGACAGTGCCCCTTCCTACCTGCTGATAATCTTTACAAATCAAGTGGTTGAACCATTACAAAAATCCCACAAACTCATTCTAGATGTAGCGACAACATGTCGGCCAATAGGCGAGCAACTTGCTCGTTGGACTCTCTTTATACTTATGATTCTTTCTAATTACCATATCTTATTACAACCATAATTTAAACACATATAGGGCATATTTATAGCATCTAATAACCATGTGGGGTCTGCAAAAATAGTTTGCTATAATTAAATGGGCAGCATGTTCGCACAATAGTCATAAACTCGCATATCGCAACACACTTCAATTCCAATTCCAAAACAACCTCAATCAAACACAAATATGAGGTATCTAACCAATACATCCAACAACACATATAATACATCCACAAAGAAGTCCAATAAAATTAGAACAACTTGAACTCACGGCTTCAAAATACCGTCCCATGAGTTCATACTACAATTACGTCTAAAATTGCCTCTTTCTTCTCATATATAATAAAGGATGGAGGGGAAGAATTTTACCTTGATTTTCTGTAACTTTCAACTCTTAACGTTAATTCTTCAACACCAAAAACGTTTCTCCAAAACAGGACCTTACAACAAGAAAAAAATAATTTAAGACAACATCACACAACAAAGGGCTGCCAAGGAGCTTCTTTCTCACAAAGGCTGCCCAAACTCAACCAACGCATGGAGCATCAATCCACCAGATTTTCTATATAAAAACCATGATAAAGTACAGCAAAAATCTTTCCTTAAAGCTTGATATCCAAGTGGAAGAACTCAAGAACCCTAAGGGGGAAAAGAGGGCTGCCAAGAAGAGCTAAAAGAGAGAGAGATTTGATTCTTGTTTATCATGTGGAAATTTCTGTGGAAATAGCTGAATATATGGGTACATACTTACTATTTGAATATGGGTTTTAGGCCTTGAAACATTCCCCAACCTAATCCTTCATTTACCAAACAAATTGGGCCTAAAAGAAGTCAAAGTAGGTGATTCACCTACTTGATATATTTTGAACTTTGGGGCTAGTTTCTTTTATGTGTTGGGCCATATTTTCTTTATCTCATCCAGTAAGTGTAGGCTTATATTCTTGTATATCAAGTTAGTAGGATTTCAAATTAATAACTTAACCACATATAAAGTCCAAACACATAGGACGTTTACGCGAATATGTGAAACACATAGCTCTAGCAAGTAGGCGACTTTGTTGTTTCTAACTTCAATTGCCCTTTCAAGTCTCATTCCCAAAAACTATATTTTCCACTTTAATATTGTTGGATACTTATTCTTTGGCTCAAATTCACCCTCATTTACACATATCCAAATAAATCCATCGACGTTACCTTAGTCGTTCGTATATCTAAAGGTATGGGGTATTACAATTCTCTTTTAGCTCATTACTTGCAATTCTGAACTAAGGGTTGGCTTACCTACTGGTGGGTTATAGTATCTACCATCATTACCAAAGAAATTGGGTCGTGACAAAGTGGTGTCAGAGCAATAGGTTCACCGGTGTTATTGGTACAAGAGAAAGTGTCTAGTAGAGTCTCGCTGATCAGTATGGTAACGTCCGTATCCTATCTGTGGAAGGCTATAGGGAATTCTTAGGAAAAGTTCCAGCCTTTTGACTCCTAATCATGATTTCTTGAATTAATCAACTTTTAAACTTCATTTGTTCCATTCTTTCTCATATGGTTAAGAAGAATATGGTAGCGAGTGAGGATGAGGCTCTTGCGCCTAGTTCTACAGCACTTTCACTAGTGCCATTATTACAAATTTAGGGTTTACTACTTTAGCCCAAGGATTTGGGCCTAGCCCGACCCCTAATAGGGTTTATAGCCACCACAGTTCTTCAAGACACCATCGCTAGGACTTTGAGTCTTCTAGAGGGTGTGTCATAGTAAGGGGCAGTGCCCAATTTTTTGAGCGATGATATATTTAGAGATATGTTTCCAGATATTTAGCAGAGGTCTACATCTATTTTTGTGTGTGAGGCGAGGTTTCATGAGATGTCTAGGAGCGGTACCATGTCTATGCCTACAGAGTTTGAGAGAGTGCAGAGATTTATCAGAGGGTTAATTTAATCGCTCCATTTATCGACAAAGCCCTTGGTGATAGTTGGGACTACCTTTATTCAAGTGGTTATTCATGCCTGGGCTATAGAGGGGTTATGACGTGAGGCCTATGGAGGCATTAACAAGAGGCTTCACTATCGGTGCAGTTTCTATGGTTCTCAATCTCGAGGTATGGAATTCTCTAGTAGAGGCCAGTTTAACAATTCTCAGTCTTGCAGGCCGATTCAGGTAGAACCATAGGGATCAGTTCTGTAACACCCCAGAAAAAAATCCTAAGCTTAGAACCAGCCCAAAATCCTAAGTTTTAAGCTGTCAGAACTCAGAACCAAAACATTTGACCAAGACCACGAGCCAAGGACTAAACCATGAGCCATGGAATAGTCCCATGAAAAAAGTCCTGCAGGTAGACTCTGAGGTCCTGATCCACGTAAGAGATCTACGGACCATGGATGGACCCATAGGCTGTGGTATCCATCTATGGAAACAGACCTGAGGGTAACTAGTTCTCTGAGAACCACTACCAGATTCCATAGACTGTTGAATGATCTACGGGCTGTGGATTATGGTCATGGAAATTATACCTGCATCTTGACAAATAGGCCCAGGAACCACGACAGGGTTCTACGAGCCATGGTTCCCACCCGTGGAACTCAGGTCATGAATTTTTTAGCAATTTTTCTAATTTAATTTTAGGGGTATTCCAGACTTTTGCCATCTCCTCTTAAGGCTAAGATACGATGTTTTGACTAGCCTAAAAGTAATTTTAAGCCTAAACCTACCCAAACCCCCTCATTCCATCAGATTTCATTGATACTTAGCAAATTTAGGAGAAGAGAAGCGCTTCTTTCCTCTCAAGAACAAACAGAGGGTTCTCCAAAGTTCAAGCTCCAATCCAAGAGTTCTTCTGTAGATTCTACTTCCAGGTTTGTGGGATTTCATCAGTGGGTACCTTTCACCCATCAAGTCCCTAGATTTAGTCAGGTTTTTCAGTTTTAGTTTAATCTTTAGAACCTAGGGTTCTTATGATTTTGATGAATCCCTTTATATTCTAGTTTCCCTATGAATTATGAATCTTTATTTGCATGTTCCTTGAAGCCTAGCATCATTATGTTCTCAGAACCATAAAACCCTTACATTGTGGTATCATCCTTAAATTTTGAATTTACATTTTTGCAATTTATACTTCAGACAGATTCTAGTACTGTTATGAGTAGTTAAATTCATTAGGTTATGTCCCAGCATACTACTATCATATCAGGGATGTAGTGGGTTATGAATACCCGATCATCTTCCAGTTCATGCAGTTTAGTCAAATATTTAGTCAGTCAGCACTTCATAATTTGAATTCTCCCAGTTTCAGTATTATTGTGTATTCTTAGAATAATCAGTATTTGAGCTATCCAGTATGTTAGTTAATTAGTTATTTACTTAATTAGTTGGGAGTAGACTTAGAACCTAGTGGATGAAGGGATGAAGGCTCACTCGTCAGTTTAGGCTGAGACCTTTAGTAGAAGTCCCTAAGTCCCAGAACTACGGCACCACTGTAAGTTCTATAGGGGTCATCTGTTAGTTCAGGTTTGACACCCTGGTCCCTTGTTGGACTTCAGATTACTGGATCCATGTAGTATATGTTTGTACCCTTGGCAAGGTATGAATACCCTTCCATCCAGGGTTATAGGTTTGCCTCATAGTTAGGTTAGCTTGGGGTATGTCGATTAACAGAGCTCCCACATTTCATATTTAGTATTGTATTGACCTTGTGTTTATTTATTCAGTTCAGTTCAATATTATACAGTTGTATGTTTAATACTTGGTCATTCCATCAGTTTACCTTTCAATTTTATGGTTCAATTATCATTTATGTTTAGTTTATTTCATCATATCTAGCTTATCTAGATTAGTGCATATCCCGTATGATCAGTACATTCAAAGTATTGAAGCATACTTTTTTGCTACATCCTATTATGATGTAGGTCCAGGCATTCAGCATCCAGAATTCACCTAGTACGATTCTCTAGTTCTTTCAGCAGCTCAGTTGGTGAGTCCTCATACTTCGAGGATGGAGTTTATTTTTTCTTTATTCAATCTTTATTTATAATTTACAGACTTTTAGAGTTAGTTGGGGACTTGTACCAGCAACTCATCTTAGATAGAGGCTTTCAAACATAGAAGTTAGTTTCAATCTTATACAGTCAGACTATATATAATTTCAGATGTTTTAAACTATTGTGATTTAATCATTTAAGCTTCCGCACAGATAATATTTTCTTCATAACTGCTTAGTATATACCAGACAATGGGTTAGCTTGGTGTCATTTGTGACTCTAAGCACCGTATTGCATCTAAGGGGTAGCTTTAGGTCATGAATAACTTGGTATTAGAGCATCAGGTTCAACAGTCCTAAGGTGTCTAAAAGCCACATCAAGTTGAGTCTTTTTCATTGGTGTGAAGCATGCCACACTTATGGGAGAGAGGCTATGAGATGTCTTTACAAAAACATCTCTTATTTCTATTCCATATCGTGCGATAGAGTATGAACTCTATTAAATCTTCTTCTAACTCATGGTCTACACGTTACAGAAAATCCCTCCCAGAAGAGTCAATGTAAGGGGAAATAGAAACTTAAATCAGCAAGCACCACCAGTTCCAGTAGACCCTTTAAACGAGCAAGTCACTCATGTTGAGTTCAGAGCTGCTTTCCAGGTGCTAGATCAAGCCATGATTGCTCAGGTGAATCAGCACGTTGTGGTGCTAGTTAACACATAAAATAGAATATCAGCAACTAGAGTTTGGGACTTTACTCAGATGAACCCTATGGAGTTTTATGGTTCTAAGGCTTAGGAGGATCAACAGGAATTACAAGATGACATCCAAAAGGTCATAGAGATTATGTGTATTACCCCAGTTCAAAGTGTAGACTTAGTCTCTTATCAGTTGAAAGGACTGGGTCTCATTTGGTACGAGCAGTGGAAAGAATCTAGGGGTGAAAAAGCAGGCCCAGTCAATTGGGATCAGTATATGACTATTTTTTTGGATAGGTTCTGCCTACTTGAACTCACGGAAGCCAAGGTTCCGAAGTTTATTAACTTGATACAGGGTGACATGAGTGTAAATGAGTATTCTCTCAAAGTTTACTCAGTTGTAGAAGTATGCTCCGACAATGGTTGCTGACTCCAGGACCCGTATGAGTAAGTTCGCGTCAGGAGTCTCTGATGATATGGTCAAAGAGCGTAGGACTGCGATGCTAGTGAAGGAGATGGATATCTCTAGGTCGATGACTCTTGCCCAATGGATTGGGGAGGAAAAGATCAAGAAAGGGGATAGAGACAACAAGAGGTACAAAATAGGTAACTTGAATTACTATCAGCAAAGGTCAGATAGTGTAAATCACTCTCTTTTCCACCAAAAGTCTTCAACTCCAGCCCTATCCTCTGGTAGTGCCCCAGTACCCAAGTTCAGGTAGGATCAGTGGGATAGGGCACCAGGCTTTAAGTCCCTTAGTAGTGTCACTACTGGGAGTACTCATCCATTTTGTAAGAAGTGTGGTAGGAACCACCAAAGTGAGTGCATGGCAGGTAGTAGGAACTATTTTGGATGTGGCAAGCTAGGACACAAAATGAAAGAGTGCCCAATGGCTTCACAGAAGGGCAAGTATGCTCGCCCGTACAATCTAGCTAACTCTACAGCAGCTCCAGCAGGTCGCTCGACTCCATAAGGTACCTCATCAAGTGAAGGTGGCGGTCATCGCCAGAACAAACTTTATGCTCTCCAGACTCGACAAGACTAGGAGGATTCCCCCGATGTGGTCAGGGGTATATTATGAGTCTTTCATCTTGATGTATTTGAATTGTTAGACCCTGGAGCTACACTCTCTTTTGTGACTACATATATAGAAGTAGGCTTCGGGTCAGTCCAAAAATCCTCCTAGAACCCTTCGCCGTCTCTACTCTAGTTGATGATTCAGTCATCGCCAGATGGGTATATAGAAATTACCCAATCACAATTTCTTAGAAAGTCACCTCAATAGATCTTGTAGGGTTAGAAATGATTGACTTCGATATTATTCTAGGCACGGACTAGTTACATTCCTATTATGCCTCAGTCGATTTTAGAACTAGGGTAGTTTGTTTCCAGTTCCCTAATAAGCTAATCTTAGAATGGAAGGGTAATACCTCAGTGCCTATAGGTCAGTTAATCTCTTACCTTAAGGCTAGGAAATAATCTCCAAAGGGTATATCTATCATCTAATTTGGGTCAAGGATTCAAATTTCTATACCTCAACTCTTTAGTCAGTCCCCGTGGTTAGTGAATTTCCAGAAGTATTTTGAGAAGATCTTCTCGGAGTTCCTCCCGAAAGGGAAATTGACTTTGGAATAGATCTCCTTCCAGATACCTAGCCTATCTCAATTCCTTCTTATAGAATGGCTCAAATTAAGCTTAAGGAGTTAAAGGAGCAGTTGAAAGACCTTTTAGATAAGGGCTTCATCAGACCCAACATATGTCCATAGGGTGTTCCTGTCCTTTTCATGTGCAAGAAAGATGGTTCTCACAGGATGTGCATCGGCTATCGTCAGTATAACAAGGTCACAATCAAGAATAACTATCCTATTTCTAGGATTGATGATTTGTTCGACCAGCTTCAGGCTGACAGTTGATTCTCTAAGATCGACCTCAAATCCAGTTATTCTCACCTCAGAATTAGAGAATATGACATTAAAAAGAGAGCCTTTAGAACTCGGTATGGTCCCTATGAATTTGTAGTTATATCTTTTAGACTAATGAATGCTCCTACAACTTTCATGGATTTGATGAACACAGTGTTCAAGCTTTACTTGGACATGCTCGTCATTTTCTTCATTGATGATATCCTCGTATATTCTCAGAGTGAGGACAAGCATGCAAATCATTTGAAAGTTGTGCTACAAACTCTCAAGGATCACCAGTTATTCAGCAAGTTCAGCAAGTGTGAATTCTAGTTAAATTCAGTTTCCTTCCTTGTTCATGTGGTGTTTAATGAAGGTATCTGAGTTTATTTGCAGAAGATAAAGGTAGTAAAGAACTGGCCTAGACCTACTTCCTCGGAAAACATCAAGAGATTTTTGGGTTTGGCTAGTTACTACAGGAGATTTGTTGAGGGATTTTCATCCATAGCTTCCCCATTGACTAGATTGACCTAGAAAAAGGTTAAGTTCTAGTGGTCAGATGAGTTTGAAAAAAACATCCTAGAGTTGAAGACCAGGTTGAATACATCTCCAGTTTTAACTCTACCAAAGGGTTTAGATGGTTTTGGTGTGTATTATGATGCATCCAGAGTCGTCTTGGGTTGTGTCTTGATGCAGAATTGTAAGGTCATCGCCTATGCCTCTAGACAACTTAAGATTCATGAGAAGAACTACCCGACTCATGTCCTTGAGCTTGCAATAATTGTTTTTGCCTTAAAGATTTGGAGACACTACTTGTATAGTGTCCATATGGATATGTTTATGGACCATAAGAGTCTCCAGTAAATTTTCACCCAGAAGAAGTTGAATCTTTGTCAGAGAAGGTGACTTGGGTTCCTCAATGATTATAATATGAATGTGCTCTACAATCTGGGTAAGGCTAATATAGTGGCTGATGCACTCAGCAGACTATCCATGGGTAGTGTGTCACACGTAGAGGAAAAGAGGAAAGAATTAGCTAAGGATGTTCATAGGCTCGCTCGCCTAGGAATTTGCCTTACATATACAGCAGATGGCGGTGTGATAGTTCAAAATGGGTCAGAATCTTCCTTAGTGGTGGAGGTAAATGAGAAGAAAGATAGTGATCCCATCCTACTTCAGCTAAAGGGTACAGTCCATCATAAGAGAGTAGAGGTTTTCTCCCAAGGGGGAGATGGTGTGCTTCGCTACCAGGGTTGTTTATTTGTTCCTAAAGTGGATGATTTGAGGCAGAGGGACATCACAAATTTCGTTGCTAAGTGTCGCAACTGTCAGTAAGTGAAAGTAGAACATCAGCGACTAAGAATGTGACTCAAGATATTGCCATCCCCACTTGGAAGTGGGAGGTCGTTAATATGAATTTTGTTATGGGTTTACCTCATATTCGTTGATAGCATGACTCAATTTGGGTGATAATAGACAGGATGACTAAGTCAACTCACTTCTTGGCTGTCAAGACTACAAATTCAACAGAGGATTATGCCAGACTCTACATCATCAAGATAGTTAGGTTACATGGGGTTCCCTTGTCTATCATCTCAGATAGGGGTACCTAGTGTACATCTTATTTCTGGAGATCATTTCAGAAAAGTCTTGATACTCAAGTAAATCTCAGCACAACATTTCATCCACAAATGGATGATCAGTTAGCGCATACCATCAAGACCTTAGAGGATATGTTAAGGGCTTATGTGATTGACTTTAAAGAAAATTGGGATGAGAACTTCCCTTTTATTGAGTTTTCCTATAATAACAACTTCCATTCTAGTATTAAAATGGCCCTGTATTAGGCCCTTTATATAGCAGAGGTGTAAATAACCTGTTGGTTGGTTTGAGGTACGTAAAGAAACTTTGATTGGGCCAGATTTGGTTCATGAAGCTATGGAGAAGTTTCAACTTATTAGGAAAAGGTTGAAGATAGATCAGAGTCATCAAAAGTCCTATCCAGATGTGAGAAGGAGAGACTTAGAGTTTGAGATCGATGATTAGGTTTTCCTGAAGGTGTCACTTATGTGGGGTGTGATGAGATTTGAAAAGAAAGGGAAGCTCAATCCTTGTTATGTTGGTCCTTACAGAATCCTGAATAGGGTTGATAATGTAGCCTATGAGTTAGAGTTGCCAGCTGAACTAGCAACGGTTCATCTAGTCTTTCACGTTTCACTGTTGAAGAAGTGTGTTGGTGATCCGGTATCAATTATTCCGTTAGAGAATGTTGATGTAAAGGATATCCTCACTTATGAAGAGGTTCCAATTGAGATTCTTGACCGTCAGGTTCATAGGTTGAGAAATAAGGAAGTCGCTTCGGTGAAAGTTTCTTGGAGAAATTAGTCTATTGAGGGAGCTACTTGGGAAGTAGAAGCAACTATGATGTCCAAGTACCCTCACCTCTTTCCCTCCGATCCAGTTTCAGTTTGGGGTAATAGTTCCTGTCTAGTTTCTTAATTTATTCTTATGTGTTTCCCTTCAGTTTCATGTTCCCTTAGCTATTCCTGCATCTTCAACATGCTTTCATGTACTTAGAACTCAATACAGTTAGAAATTAGCTTTTAGAACTCAGTTGGTAGGGATTGCAGCCCTTTCCCTCCAAACTCAGTTTGTTTAGTCTTCATTCGAGGATGAATGATCCCAAGGGGGAAATATTGTAACACCCCAGAAAAAAATCCTAAGCCTAGAACTAGCCTAAAATCATAAGTGTTCAGCTGTTAAAACTCACAGTCGAAACCACAGACCAAGACCATGAGCCATGGACTGAACCATGAGCAGTGGAATAGTCCCATGAAAATAGTTCTGCAAGTAGACTCTCACGTGCTGACCCACAAGAGAGATATATAGACCATGGATGGAAATTTGGGCCATGGTTTCCATCCGTGGAAATAGACTTGAGGGTCAACAATTCTAAGAGAACCATGACCAGATTCCATGGACCGTGGAATGATCTACAAGTCGTGGATTGTGGTCATGGAAATTAGACCTGTAACTTTAGATACATGCCCAAAAACCATAGTAGTGTTCTATGGGCCGTAAAGTCATCCGCAGACCGTGATTCCCACTTATGGAACTCAAGTCGTAAATTTTTCCAGCAGTTTTCTAATTTAATTTCAGGGGTATTCCAGACTTTTCCCATCTCTTCTTAAGGCTAAGATATGATGTTTTGACTAGCGTAAAACTACCCAAACCCCCTCATTCCCTCAGATTAAATTGATACTTAGCAAATCAGGAGAAAAAGAAACGCTCCTTTCCTCTTAAGAACAAGCAAAGGGTTCTACAAAGTTCAAGCACCAATCTAAGAGTTCTTCCATAGATTCTACTTCCAGGTATGTGGGATTTCATCAGTGGGTCCCTTTAACCCATCTCCCTAGATTCAGTTAGGTTTTTCAGTTTCAGTTCAATCTTTAGAACCTAGGGTTCTTATTATTTTGATAAATCCCCTTATATTCCAGTTTCCCTATGAATTATGAATCTTTTCTTAGCATATTCCTTGAAGCCTAGCATTATTTTCCTTAAATTTTTAATTTACATGTTTAAACTCCATACTTAAGTCAAATTCTAGTACTGTTATGAGTAGTTAAATTCATTAGGTTGGTGGTTTATGAACATCCGATCAACTTTAGGTTCGTTCATTTTAGTCAGATGTTCAGTCAGTCAGGACTTCATCAATTGAATGCTCTCAGTTTCAATATTGTTAGGAATTCTCAAAATAATCAGTATTTGAGCTATCCAATATGTCAGTTAATTAGTTATTTACTTATTTAGTTAGGAGTAGACTTAGCACCGAGCAGACGAAGGGATGAAGGATCACCCGTAAGTTTAGGCTGAGACCTTTTGTAGAAGTCCTTAAGTCCCAGAACTATGGCTCCATCGTAGGTTCTACAAGGGTCACCCATCAATTCAGGCTTAACACCCTGGTCCCTTGTTGGACATCAGATTAGTGGATCCATGCCAGTATAAGTTTGTACCTTTAGCAAGGTATGAACACCTTTCCAGCCAGGGTTACAAGTTGGCCCCATAGTTAGCTCAGCTTGGGGTATGTTAGTTAACAGTAGCTCTCACAGTTCAGATTTAGTATTGCATTGATCTTGTGTTTAGTTATTCAGTTCAGTTCAGGATTATACAATTGTATGTTTAATTCTTGGTCATTGAATCAGTTTACCTTTTAGTCTCATAGTTCAATTATCATTTATGTTCAGTTTATTTCATTATATCCAGCTTATCTAGATTAATGCATATCCCGCATGCTTAGTACATTCAAAGTATTGATGCATACTTCTGTGCTACATCCTATAATAATGTAGGTCCTGGCATTCAACATCCAGACCGTGCCTAGTACGATTCTCTAATTCTTTCAGCACCTCAATTGGTGAGTCCTCATACTTCGAGGATGGATTTTATGCTTTTTTTATTCAATCTTTATTTTATAGTTTATAGACTTTTAGAGTTAGCTGGGGACTTTTCCCAACAACTCATCTTAGATAGAGGCTTTCAGACATAGAAGTTAGTTTTCAGCTTATACTGTCAGACTATATATAATTTTAGATGTTTTAAACTATTATGATTTCATCATTTTAACTTCCGCACTAATAATTTTTTCTTCGTAACTGCTTAGTATATGCCATACCATGGGTTAGCTTAGGGTCACTTGTGACTCTAAGCACCGTGTTGTGTCTAGGGAGTAGCCTCGAGGCATGAGAAGGTCAGACTATACGAGGTTTGTATTTTTTGTATTTAGGCCGTAATGACCAATTTGGTTCAACAAGATCTTCCCATTGGACTTCATCTAGTAGATATTGCCTCGAGTGGGCGAGTTTGGTAACTTTTCTAGGGATTGCCTCATGAACATATATTTAAGGCAGTAGAGTCAGCAGGCTTTATCCCTCAGGGTCCTAATTCCATCGGCTATGGGCAGTGCGCAGGGTAGTAGAGGTGGTCCCCTGATGACTAGAGATGACTTTCAGCTAGGAAGTTCAGGTAACCATTCTCAGTAGGTAGGTACTTTGCATCAGGGAAGAGTTTTTTGGGTTTTTTATGATTGTAGGGTGTTTTGCCACTTTTCTAGAGAGTGTCTCCAGTATGGGATGATCGAGCCGTTAACACCGGAGGCTCAGCCAGGTAGGAAAGGTAATAGTGCAGATACTCAATTGGGAGGTTGACATAGTCAGTCAGATGCTTTTTTGAGTAGGCTATAGATTGAGACTCCAGGTGTCGCCATTATATGTATAATCCTTATTATCATCTGCTAGCTTTGATATTGTTTTGATGTGAGGTCTGCGTGTTTGTATCCCAATGGAGAATTCTTTTAGTAGTGAATTGAGTGTATCAGTCTTCGAAGGTGTCTATCTGGAGGTATGCCGTGCAATAGGACTTGTTATCTTAATAATTGGTCTTCATCATAATTTTAGGCTTGGTTTGGTTATCTCATTATCTTTTTGTGTGGGGTGGTTTTGCCAAGACTATTATCTAGCTTATGCCTGGAACCTTTCAGTTAATATGGTATGATACCGTTAGCTATGTGCCAATGGAAGTTGTGTTGTATCGAAGAGCTTGGTGTTTGGTAGGCAAATGGGTGTTTGAATGTTTTGCTTATGTTCATGATGATAGTCCCAATGTTCTTTTCTTAGGTCAGTTTCGGTGTCTAGCGAGTATTCGGTCTGCTTTTCTCCCCCTTTACCTAGTCTTTAGCTTGGGTATGATTAGACTTTGGCAATGATGTTGAGTTGGGCACTCAACCCTTTCCTTTTTCTCCATATCGGATGACACCAGCAGAGCATGAGAGTTACATGAATGACTTCAGGAGTTTCTCTAGTATATCACCTCGGGGATGTTTTAGTTTGGATATAGGAAGGAGGAGGGTGCCTCTTTGTGTAGGTGTGGTGACTACCAACAGTGTTTGCGGATTTGACAAGTAGTGTGTTCAGAGCCTATTAGGTTTCAGTTGCTATAGTGTACATTAATGATTTTTGAGTCTAAGGGAGAAGCGTGAGCAACGTTGAGAGTTAGGGCTTTAGACTCTGTGAGCTAGCAGGTTACTTCAGACAGTTTATGAAGAGCTTCCATCGGTTGCAACACCTTTGACTAGATTTATTGATAAGATTGTTCCCTTCTAGTGGTTCGATGAATGTTAGTCGAGTGCTCTAAAGCTTTAGGGCTTGTGGATTTTAGCACCAGTTCAGACTCTTCCAGTTGAGGGACAAAAGTTTATAGTATATTGATATGCTTCAGAGCTGGTGGTTTGCATATAGGTACATCAGGATAGCTTTTTTAAGGAAGATGATGGCAAGGATAGGGATTTTGGCATTTCGAGTAGCTAAGTAGCAATTTTTGGCTTCGGGAATCAAGCCCTTAGCTAACGGGTTGGTCTGACTTCATGATTCGAGGTTTGCCAGATTCTGGCTTGCATTGAGGTTATGTACTTTGATGAATCAGTAATCTACCAACTCATTTAGCCTTTAATCATGAATTATTGCTATGTTTTGATAAGATTTAGAGGTTCTTATGACCTTTATTAATGTGTATGCAGGTACCCTTAATCAAAGATGGAAAACAAGGAAATGGACCTAAAAAGAGCTTAAAAGGAGTTGAAGTGTGAAGTGAGCAAAAAAGATGAAGATCTTATTGAGAAATGCGGACTTTGTGCGACACGACATTACCTGGTGCAGATTGCACCTTTCACCGCAGGAAGCCCAGAAGTTGCTGGAGCATCTGTTAAGGGGTTAGATCACTGTGCGACACGCACACTGCCTGGTGCAAACCGCACCCTACTTTACATGAAGCTCCCAAGTCGGCTTAAGTCACTGGACTACTGAAGAGTGTTATCCGATGCACAGTTCACGATGTGCAAACCGCATGTCGTGTCGCACAGCCCCTGAAGGGCTCTTTTGTCTAAATTTCTATAAGGTTTTGGGAATGTCTTAAACCCCATTCAGGCATAATTTTTAGACAGTTTTGAATAGTTTTTGGAATAGCTTTGAGTAGTGAACAAGTTTCTCTCCCAAGGCAAGAAAGAGGGTTTCAATCCATTCTCTCAATCTTAAATCTTGGGCTTGTAAATTTGAACTTGGATAGTGGATTCTTGCTATAATTAATGAAAAGGAATTTAAATTTCCCTATGGGTATACTTTCTTTTTCCTTTAGCATGAGTGACTAAGTTTCCTTGTCTAGGGATGTGTTGATAATGGGTGCTTGAAAAATGGGTATGGGTGTTGCTAATTTGTGTTTATAATTGCTAATATGACATGGGTCTAGTGATTTCACCATGTTTTAACTCTAAAAAATTGATGGTTGAAAATATTAATTTACCTTACTTGGTTGTATTGTTTCTTGAGAAAAAATTTATAATTTTGGATGTGAAATTGCTAGTGAGTACTTGGGATTCCATCTAGATTGAGGCTAGAAATAGCTCAATTCGCCAGAAACACCCATTTAAGGGTCTAAGCTAGAAATAATATGACCTCCCCAAGCATATGTTGTGTCACGCCCTAAAATAGGAGATGCGGGATAAGCACCCGGAGCCCCAAAAGCCCTAGAGTGCAAAAATCGAGTGTATCTTTATTGAACCTGTTGGTGGTTTGAGATCGACAATGTCTCTAAGTATAGCAATTAGAAACACTGATAGCTCAACAATAGGTAAACAACTTAAGGCCGACAAGGCTAATATCATTGTAGATAGCTAATAACAAGGCTGACATGGCCATACCCAACACTGATATACATATACACGTCTACAAGCCTCTACAAGTCAGTAAAAAATTTCATATCCATGACAAGGCCCTGGACTACTGATAAACTATACATATACATAACCTGGTCAAAACATAAGCTAGACCTCTGACTCGTCAGCCTCAGGAAGAATGGATCCTACCAAACTGGCTGAACTCTGCAACTCCTACTGAAGAGGTCTGTCTGGATTTCTATCTTGACCTGCAGACATGAATGCAATGCCCCCAGGCAATGGGGACATCAGTACGACAATAATGTACTGGCATGTAAGGTAGAACATAATAGTAAGTCGCAAGTAGTAAATTTGAACAAGATATAATATGAAACTTGTAAACTGTAATGGTAAGACTCGTTAAGCTCTTTTCTCCATTATTCTTTTTAGAACACAACACATGAATTAACTTACACCACAACTTACTCTTTATAACCCATGCTGAACCACAATAGCGCCTCGGCGCACCCTATATATAATAGCCTCAATATGGCAGCAGTGCCTCAGTGCACACTATGTATATAATAGCCTCAATATGGAAGTAGCACCTCGGTGAACACTATGTATATAATGTCCTAAATACGGAAGTAGAACCTCGGTGCACACTATGTATATAATAGCCTTAATATGGCAGTAGCGCCTCAGTGCACACTAACACGTAATCCATGTGTAATAAGTGTATTACTAGATTGACCTTTAAAGATACTCTTGTTAGTTATAGAGGTTCATTTAGATAACTTATTTAGCCTTGACTTACTAGATATTGGACTCAACTTACCAAATACATATGAATGGGGATTTGACTTGCTAAACATCCTTTTGTACTTTCTAAAGCTTGATTAGGGATCACAATACAAAGAAGAAACTCGACAAAAGGATAACTTACGTTTCATGCAAAAAAAAGGTATCAGATTTTTATAAAGTGACTTGAATCACCATAATGTATCACTTAGTTCCTTAAGACTTGTTAAGTTACCAAATTATCTCTCTTACAATAGAATACTCAAATTCTTTCTTTCAGAGATTTAGAGTTCCATTTCTAGATTCATGCCGATAAGAAATAAAGAAGCCTTAACATACCTCGATCCTTCCGAAGATTGCGCTTACCACAACTTGGAATTTCCTTTATTAAGTTAATATAAAAAGAAAGGGTATAATAAAGCTAATATTAGCTCTTAAACCTAATGCAACTTTGCCAAAATAGTAGCTAAACATTTCTCGAGCAGATTTACGTATTGGGAATTAATTAACCGGTGTATCGTCACAACTTTCTTCCCCATTTAAATACACATCACACACACACCAACCTAATTCCTCCAACAATACAAAACACATCAACCAGACCTTACACAACTCACCATAGAAAAATTAAATAGCAATACATTGAACCCACGGCTTCCGATCACCGTCCCGTGAATTCTTAACAACAATTCAACAACATTTGTCCATCCAAAATTCAATCCAAAAAGATGGTTATGGGCAGAGTACTTACCATACTTGAAGTAGTGTTTTTATACTCTTTTTATTGATGCCTTGCAAAACTTAAGTACCCCCTACACATACACCAACAAGAGAAGAAGAAATCTCTTAATTGTTACGTAACTTCTAAGTGTCAAACCTTAAGGAAGGGGCTGCCATAGTTCATGCATTTATTACCATAGGATATACTAGCTATATGTAGTAGATTAGTACCAAGATAATAAGTTGTTTAACTCACCTTAAGCTTGAATGAATCTTGATCTTCTTAGAACCCTAAAGGGAGAGAGGGGTTGCCAAGAGGAAAGAAGATAAGAGAGAATGTTTCTAGATTTTTGTGATCAATATTGATCAACAAAAGGTCTGTATAAGGGCACCTTTTTGGCAGACTTTTTTGAGTATATTTGGGCCAAAATAGGTCAAGAAACTTGGGCCAAAATTATCCTTTTCTCGGGCCTCAAAAGCGTTATGTTTTGTGGCTGATTTTAGGCTTCTATTGGGTCAAAATGTGGTCAACATTGGTGGCTACCTTTTGTAATTGTTTGGGCCAGATTTGGTTGTACTTTTATGGGCCAACTTTAAGCTTTATTTTGGCTACCATTGGGTCTAATAATCCATGGTGTTGCTGCCCGTAATTGGCCCACGGAACTTAGTTTGTTATCATAGGTAGGTGATGCACCTACTTGTCACCTAAGAGCTTAGATAAGTCGAGCAAGCACCTCACTTATTTTATCTCATTTTCAAAACCCTCATCCTTATACTTTAAGTTAACACTTATATAAAATTGACCATTTTCAAATTCTAGGCCAAAGTACCCCTTCACAATCTCGAGCTCAAGTACCTTCATCGATATTAACTTAGTCATATAGGTTTTGAAATGTATGGTGTGTTACATATTGGTTGTTTATTTGCCTAAACAATGGTGTTAGAATAAAAACCATTGGACATATGGTTGTTTGATCAAGAGATTAACAACCATACCTAAAACTAACACTATCCATGTTGCTTAGCAAGAGTTTTCATAAATGAGAAATCACCTTATCCCATACCGAGTCACATTTGACACACATCCCTAGTCGTCCTATCTCATTGTTTGTACCCACTTTTACTTTATTATTTTGTTTTGAATTGTGAATTGTGAGATATTTACCAATTCCCCTATTTCTTTTACTTTTTATTGCGTGCAAACAAACTACTCTCATTGTGATGTCTTTTCTTTACAACTGACTTGGCTGGTTACCAATTCCCTTGGCACCGACCCCGATGCCCGTCGGGTACTATAAATGTGTTTTGCTCTAACAATCATCGATACCTCCTTCTAGGAGAGTACACTTGAGCATTATCAGACTTCGTGGTAGGTTTGCCACGTACCTTGCAGAAAATTTATGAGGTTGGTTTTTCATGTCTAGATGGATATAATATATTTGCTTTCTGACGGTTCATACTTCATGCATTTCAGAGGGGTTGGTCCTTTCCTATGTTTGGGAGATTATCCATCTTCATGGGATGCTTCTTCTTATAATTGTTGATTATGGAGTTTTGCTTGCATCATGTTTTTGGTTGTTGCTTCAAAGTAAAATTATGTAGCCGGGTTGAGCTTAGCATAATATTTCATCTGCAGTCTAATGGTCAGTCAAAATGGACTATTTAGGTTATGGGGGATATGTTATGGGCAGGTGTCATGGATTTCAGAGGTTAGTGAGACTAGTTCTGGGGTTTGGTAGGGTCTGAGTATTCAGATGACTTTGTTTGAGGTGAAGTATGGTAGGAGGTATAGGCTTCTAGTGGAATTGGTTGATGTTTCTGAGGATAGCTTGGGTGACTGACTTGTTGCATGACTTCATGGTTAAGAGTATGGATGATTGAGAAAGGGCTTCGTACAGTTTAGTATAGGTAGAAGGGTTATACAGATCAAAGTGTTTATGAGTTAGAGTATTGAGGAGGTAAATTTTTGAGTTAGCCTAGTTACTTGTTTTGTTGGGTGTTCATCCTGGTTTTTTTGTGTCTGTGTGTATCACTATGATCTGGGTGAGTTTCTTGTGCTTTAGTTTGAGTCGGTTTAGTTAAGTGAGGTTTGGGTTTTCGAGAAAGGCCTATTGCTATTTGGGAAGGCAGGTAAGAAGTTGGAGATTTGGGAAGTCTCTAGTTTAAATTATGTGGGGGTGTCATCCAGTTGAGAAGGCTCCTTGGGCAGCCGAGCTTGACATATGGACCTGATGCCCTTATGTTTTTGAGCCTTCGGGTGCTTTCTTCTTATTAACTTTCGAGGATGAAAGTTTTTTTAGTAGTGAATGTTGTAATGACCCTCCAGGTTATTTTTTCTATTTTTGTACGTTTTAAGCATTTCAAGCTATCCCTCAGTGGCTACAGGTTATTTATGACTTGCCGAGACTGACGGTTCGATTCCTGACTGTTTGTTTGTATTTTAGGAGAGTTTCTCCTATTTTAGAACTCTTAAAGTTGAGAGTTTTGACTTTGGTCAATGTTTGGGATACAGGAGCTCAGATGAAAATTATGCAGTGTTGTTTGCTCTAAAACATAGAATTTGGGCTAGAGGGACCTCTGATTTGGGTCCCGAGGCTTTTAGACTCATTATGGGCATTTGGGTAATTTTTGGGAAAAACTAGCAAAGTGTTGACTTTGGTCAATATTTCATCAAGATGACCTCTATTGGTCATTTTGATGATTCTGTTGAGTCTAGAATGCCATTTCTAGTTGGGTAGCATGTTTGGTTTGTGTTCACAGCGCTCAGAATAAATCCCGAGGGTCCATTTGGGGACTTTCGATTTTGGGTGAAGCTGCTGATGTTGATGGTGCTGGTGTAGCTGCTCTTGTAGAGCTGGGCTTGCACATGCAGAGCCACTCCTATGGAGAGCCAGTCGCCCTAGCAAAGGTGGCTAATGTCAGCAGCTTCTGCTCCTGCGGAGCTTTGCCGCTCTTGCGGAGCTGCGCCTGCGATATTTGGTCACTACTGTAGGCTCGTCGCTACGTGCTCGTGGCTTCTCGTGCGGAGTTGGAGGAAATTATTGACCTTGTTCCTGCAAGCCTTTATCTGCTCCTGCAACATCGCTCCTACAATGAAAGTTCCGCAAGAGCGACGACCGTTGTGTATTTTAGAGGACTTCTTCCTTTTTACTTCTACGTATTAAAATCCATTTTTCTCTATTAAAGCTAAGCTCGGTTAAGAGGGTATTCCTTCGATTCTTGGAAATTTTTAGATATCTTGAGGTAATTCTCTTCCCCTCTCATTGCATTACGTGACTAAGCTTCAATTCTGAGGTTTATTTTGTTAGGTCTTTAACCCATGGTTTTTCTCCATATTCAAAGTAGCCTTTTTGGACCATTTGAGGTCTGAATCCGCACCCATTTCCGCCCAAAATTTAATTATGTGGCCCTTACCTTGTATGGAATACACTTGTGGAGTTTATTTTCTGATTTTTATCGACGGACCCCAAAAGTCAATTTTGGACCCGATTTCTGGCCTAAAATTTGTAAAAGTGATATGGGTGTCATTCATCCTGTATTGATGAGTACATTATTATATAGATAGCGTGGTAGATGTTGGAGGCTTTTCGGAAGAGAAAAAGTTTATTTTAGTAGGTTTGTGGGCGTGTGTTTGGCTTCCAGATAGGTTATGACTTACTTACTATTAGACTTTGCTCGTTTATAGTATTCATATAATAAACTGCTATGGTTGGGGAAATATTATGGTTGGTTACGTTGTAATTAGGTATTTTAATCCTTATAGTTCATTTAGAGCCTTAGAGTAGAATCTTGTTTGGGAATTCGTAGCGTAGATTGTAGTTGTTTGTAAGTCATAGCGTAGTATCTATAGAATCCTTGAAATTGAAGTCGAATGCCTTAGATTTCTTTAGCCTGCTGTGACTTGGGGTTATTAGATTAGGAAACCTTACCATAAGATTAGGAAAGGAATTGGTAGTAGAGTAGATATTTACTGTTTTTTATATTTATATTGTATCGCTTCCTTCTCATATTTTCCCTGTTATTGTATATTGTGTATTTGAGAGACAAGGCCATGGGTGTTGGATTGGCTAGATTCCAGGTCAGTATGCTTCATCCATAGCTTAATTCGGTTAGTTACTTACGTTACCTTTTTTTAGGTTTCCTATTATCTATTTAAGACTAAACCATAGGACTAGTGATAGATTAGCTATCCTCGGTATAAGTTGGAGTAGTAGGTTGCGAAAAAATAGTTCTCCTCTAGATCTCATTGTTATCGTGTTGTCTTTGTACTTTTGATGCTATGAGAATGTTGGATCAAGCCCTTGGACTTAGACGGGTGGACTCCAGGTTAGTACAATCTCGATGTAGAAGGTGGTTAACCTATTAGTGTGTGTGCTTGTACTTACATGATTTTAGGGTTGACACTTATGCATTCCTACATTCGCATAAATAGTTCATGGCACGAGTTGAAAGAGAAATATTGGTTTTCTAGATTTGTAAAAGAGGTTTTTCACCCTGGCTATGTATTTTGGATTTCTAAAAAATTTGTTCTACTTTACTACTGGTTTCAAATTTTATTAAACTTGCCTGTCCGAGGAGACCATGTTCTAGACAGTTTTACTGACTATATTTAAACTTGCATGTCCGAGAAGTCCCATGTTCTAGACGATTTTACTGACTTTTTAAAATTGCATGCCCAAAGAGATGCGTGTTTCGGGTGGTTTTACTGGTACTCATGATTGCATGTCGGAGGAGCACATATTAAGGTTTTACCTTTTGTATACATTGATGAACCTATGAGTGGCCTGTGAGATGGTCCGGGGAGCCTACGGGGCATCCTACGAACCTATTTTGGGGTTGTCTACTTTTACTGCATTGGCCACATGTTGCATTGCACCATCTTATATTGCATACCATGACACTCATCTGCATCCCTCACCCATTAGGTTGGCTGCTAGTTAGTATTGTTTGTTGTTTGTATCCTCCGGGCTTGTCGGGGTCCAGTTAGATTCATTGGTTTCTGTTTGTACCTTTAGGGCTTATGGAGGTCCGATTAGGTTTATTTATTGTCGTTCGTACTTCTCGGAGTCATTTTCCTTATGCTTCCCGAGTTAGGTTAGTTACATTGCTAGTTCACACTTCTTTTCGAGTTATTTACTTATATTTTCTAAGCGGTTTAGCCACAACCTGTTAACTTACTTCTTATCCTTATATGCTTGCCTTTAGCTTATATTGCATTTTGTTATAGTTATATCCTATTTGAGCTCAGTCGGTGTACGATGCCTACTGGGTACCGCATAGTTTTGGTACTCATACTACATTTCTGCATCTTTTTCCTGATGCAAATGTTAGTGTGGGTTAACGCCGTTGACGTTATTCTCGTGCGGAGTTGTCGATCAGAGATTTGTGGTGAGCTCTTGGCTATCGGAGTTGATCCTTCTCCTTTTGTCTTGGACTAGTCTTATTTTATACTTTAAAAACTGTTATGTATAAATTGACTTTTTCTAGAACTTTGTATGTTGTAGCAACTCTTGTACTTATTAATACCAGGTCTTGGGGGGAGTCTTGTAGATTCTTTTGTATTCTTCCCTCTCTATATATATATGATTTTTCCTCCGCTTTTACTTCATTATGTTGTTAGCTCGTTACTTGCCATTCCGGGCTAAGGGTTGACTTTCCTATTGGTGGGTTATAGTAGGTGCCATCATGACCTGAGAAATCGGGTTGTTACACCCGGGACCTTGTCCCGACAGACTATTTAGTTCTATATTAAGAGGCTTCATTACACAGTTTGTATTGTGTCAAAAATTTCAAGTGTTTCAGTTTTGTTTATGAATCGATATTTATAAGGTTTATATATCTGATTTGATTTAAAAACGTTTAGCCTACATTTATTATTTCATAGCTTCCGCAAAGTATTTCAGTAGTAACTCAGGCCAAGAGTCCGCTCGGGCCATAAATAGTTTTGGATGCTGGCCACGTCCAGAGTGTAGACTCAGAGCGTGATATGGCTCCACGAATCATGTGGCCTAAGGCGATACCATACTGAGAGGACCTTAAATTTTCACGACCCGATTTCTCAGGTCATAATGGCACCTACAACCCCCAGTAGGTGAACCAATTTCCGTAGCCCGAAATGGTTAGTATTGGGCTACTACCTAACCAATACGCACAATAAGAAGAAATAAGCGGAAGATATAAAGTAAATACAATGCGGAAGCAAATAACTTGAATATATTAATAAGGAAACTACACCAACCCCAAGACTTGGTATCGATAGTATAGGAGCTTCAAAATAGAATACAAGTGCTAGAAGTAACAAGATAGAATATACTACTGTCTCCAAAAGTACAAAGAGTAACAGTGCCAAAAGATGAGATGTGGTCAAACCATGGTCGTCAGGCGCTCACCCTAGTCTCGAATATCCAAAAGCTCCACGAGTCTCCATGCGATCAATGGTGAAAGCTCACACTAATATCTGCACCAAAAGATGTGGAAGTGTAGTATGAGCACCAATTGCTAAGTAACGGGTACCCAGTAGGCATCATCGGCCGACTGAGCGCATATTAGATATAAAAACAGTAATATAGCAGATATCAAAGAAGCATCCGTAGAACAATGGAGAAAGCACACAAAAACTAGCAAGGATAGAAGTCATCAAGAATCATAAACAAGCTATGCTAGCCATAAAAGAAATATATAACACAGAACGCAGGTGAAGGAAAAAAGAACGCACCTGGAGTCCTTGCAACAACAATATATATAAGGAGAAAGTTTAAAGAGAAGGGAGATATACCGGTAACCTCAAGTTAACAAGGGAAAGAAGGGAATCAATTAAACATACTCAAGCTAGAAGCAATATACTTAATGAAATCATACCAAAAAGCCCAACTTCAGGATAAGCATAGACATAAAACAATCTCTCAAGTGTAACCCTAGAATGGAATAACTAAGCCACAAAGAACCGAGATCCACTATTCAACAACCATGATAAAGAATAGAATCCAATAAGCCACAACCGCTCAGAAGGCTACAAAAATAGTACCTCAACAATATAGGACCCACTAGCCCCTCTAAAATCAAAGTGCAAATAACCAGGGTCTCAACAGGATAGAAACTACTAATCCATCAATAACCAAGGGCCATAACAAACTCTACAGTGTGAAAGGATTAATATAATATACCTACAGTCCCAATGGATGCCCATACAACCGAGGAATGAAATCAAGTGAAAACAAACCCTCCGGCCGCCCATACAACCGGAGCGTACACTGAGCACACAATAAACAAGGGTGGAATCCGAATGAAATATGCATGATGATGATGATGGAACCAGTGTGATAGTAACCCGTATGTTACCCCCTCCAGTATCTAAAAGGCCCAATAGAGGCAGGATCCATGGTACCTCAACTCCGTAGTATACCCCTCCACTGGCACACTCGTCGTCCTATAGCCATTGGTCCTGGAATGGCAAGGTCTATGGAGGTATACTCATAGACCACATATTAAAAATGCAAATCTCGATATGTAACTCAATAGTTAGAACCTCATACCACGTGCCCGGAATTAAACCAAAATCAAGAGTAATACTCTCAAAACCCAATTAAAGGGTGCCCAGAGCGTATCTGAGTCTAAATACGTAGTAAAACATATCTAGCGCCCGACCTTGCTTAGTCTAGTATCAGTGTGAAAATTGGTGATAAAACCATCGTAATAGCCTTTCTACTCCAAAAGGTTTCATAAATCATTTCCAAATTCCCTTTTTATAAACAATTGTACAGATAATGGGCCCCTCAAACCATGCAAAGTTTAGAAAACCGATTATAGTAGGCTTTAAGACAAAACAATAGTAAAACATGCAGAAAATCCTTTGCATGAATGATATGCTCGCAAATAATAGGTTAGCACAATGACTTACAAACATTCCTATCGGCCATGCACAGGTACAATCATTTCTACAGCACAGATAGCCAGCCTAAAGCAACATCTAGATGTCTGGGACTCGCGGACATTCCCAAATATCCCACCACTTATGATCCAGAGGCACACACAAGGCCACATGGGGTCACAAGGGTAATACAATGATACTACATCGAGTAATACAATCAACGTAAGAAATAAATGGACCAAAGAGATGGACAAGGTCTCAGGTACCAACCTAGAAAACCAACCCAAGGATACTAACTAATGCAGTTATAGACTATGTATGAGAGTCTAGGTAGGGAAAGCCATAACCTACCTATCGTCCGACGACTAGCTGCAGGAACGATGTCGTCCAAGCTCGAACTGCTCCGAGAAGCTCTAATTTGCAAAAACACTATCAACACAATATTCTACGTGTCAATACGAAGCCAATGATACCCATAATACTAAAAATATAACCGAGTCAAAATTTGGGTCATAGGCAGACTCGCAGACCCCACAACCTGAAGCCAAAAATGAACGAGTGCAAACTGATCACAATGATCCAAAGAGTGCATGCCCAAAAATTTAGAGGAATTGGGCAACAATTTGTGGCTAAAACTGCGCACCCAAACCAAGAGAAAAAAGAGGGAATTTAAAACAATAAAATTGGAAATTAGCAAGGAACTTACCATATTAATGATGGGGAAACAACAACGAATCAATGATGACTTTCCTCCAAGATTTTGATGCCCATAAGTGGAGAAAATGGAGTTTTGGGAGCTGGGAGAAATGGTGGAAATGAGTTGGGTTTTTAAAATGAAGAGAAATGAAGAAGATGGCCAACTTAAAGGCTGCCAGCGATGCCATGCGCACGCGACCGGCACAGGCGCACACGTACGCCAGGCGCTGCCCAGCGCTCACGCGGCCAGGACACCACGCACGCGGCCCAGGCATTGCCTAGGCGAAGGCCAAGCAAAGGGGGCGGTTGGCATGCCGCTGTGTGGATGCGGCCAAGCCCCCGCGTGGGCGATGGCATGTTGGTGCCGTGATAGCAACCAGCTGCCAACAACAATGCCATCAAGAAATTTAACTCCGACGGACTCTTGGCAACACATCCGGGGTCCCGCGAACACAATTTACCTGAGCTATTCAACTAGAAATGGTATTCTGGATCCAACGAAATTGACGAAAATCCCATCAGAGGTAGATTTAATGAAAAGTGGGCCCTGCGCCAAAAATCAACCTTTAGACCAACTATTCAAAAATGGAACCTAAGGGCCAAAATAAAGTCTGTAAGCCTCAGGACCCAAACCAATGGTCCTTCTAGTCTAAACTCGACATTTCGGAGCTAACAGTGTTGGCAGAATTTCTATCCGAGGCTGTCTTCACCAAATGTTGACCAAAGTCAACTAAACAAGCCCAACTAGCCTGAAAACACATAACGAGAGAGAATTTCGAGCTGAAAAGCTCCTGGATCCCGACCAAAGATCCACCTAGACCAAAGTCCATGCACGGAAGATAATGGAACTGTCGAAATTCGATTCCGAGCATGATTACCAAGAATGTTTACTAAAGTTAGTGATTTCTAAAGTTAAAGCTCTAAGACAAGGAAACGACTCTAAAGATCAAACAAACGGCCTGGGCACGGAACTACCAGTCCCAACAAGCCATACATGACTTAAGACCGCTACAGGTAAGCTCTAACACTACAAAGAAGGCAAAAACGTGTAAATGTACAGAAGGGTCATTACATCATCCACTACTAAAAAGACTTTCGTCCTCGAAAGTCAAGAAAGAAGGAAACAACAGAGACTAACAACTTTGGATTCAAAGCCTGCGCTACTCTCTCGGACAACCCAGGTAGCCTCCTTGACCAGATGGCACCCAACAGAATGAGACCAAAGAAAATCAACCAAGCCTTAACTTCAATCTAGCCAACCTAGATTCAAACCTTAATCTACAAAACTCCAAATATCTTCCATCCAAATTGACCCTCAAGAATCTCAACCGAAAGCACCGACACAACACTGAAACCAGAGAACCAAGGCGATCAACACACAGAACCTGAATCCTCGATACCATAACTAAGATCACCCTTAACGCCACCAACCAAAACTCTAACTCTTGAACGCGTTGATCCGCAAAAACCCTTTATTCTGACCTGAATCATTTTGCACCATAATTATAAAGCTTCATATAAGTCGAACACTCGATCCACTCTAAAAATATCAACCGACACACCGGAGATCCATAGTTCCTGCTCGTACACCACTTTGAATGAAGTCATCTTTATACTCAAATTCTATCCAATTCAAGTTGTAGACTACTATCTTTTGACATCCAAAATACTGACCCAAAGCACCTCTTCGAATACTGCAACATTCTACTCCGATTGACTAACGACCAATCGACGGATACCTTTTCTAACATCAACCTTGCTACCTGAACCCATTTGAACCAACCATCGGAATTCTACTGAAGCTTGCTCAACAGGTTTGGAAAAGACATAAATGACCACCCTTTGTTAATAGATAAATCTACCAACTGTCGAACAAAACCAAACTTGTTGAACCGTGCCAAGTCTGAGTCAAATGGAAGCGAATGAACTAAGGGAACCATCCCAAGAAGACCGAAACAAAACCAAATCTTTGTAAGGAGTGTGTAAGCCTACCATGAAGCTTGTAGCCATCAACTAAGCTCCAAGCTCTAGAAGTACTGTTGCTGCTCCACATACTCGAATACCATTTGGATTTAGGATCACCTTACTAGCCTCACTTCTGAAAGAAGTTCGTCATGCCTCAAGTATCAAGTCAAAACACCCTGTAGGTAAAGGAAAAGATGTTCGGAACCCAAGGTCGCCATCTAGTTATGGAAAATTTGCATAAACCTTCGACTTACCCCTTTGGCTAGAAACGGCTACTCTACTACATCTGCACACAAACCAATAACTCTGAAGCATATAACATACCAAACTTCTGGTCCATACTGGCTGAGTCTAACCAATGCTCGAATCCCATACAAAAGACCACCACTCAGAGAGTCCACTAAATCAAGCTTTCAACCCTTGGAATACAAAGGCAACCATCAAACTCAATGTACCATCGGGACCTGAAGTAGCCCTGTCGGATTCAACCCACACAACCTAATCACAAATAATACACCATCGCTAATTCTCGAAGTTACCCCACTGAATTTGTCCAACCAAGGTAAAATAGACCTCGTAATGATAAGAACACCATTGAGAGCTGGAATGTCCATCCTAATCAACTGGTTAGCCAAAGACAGGATGTCCAAGGTTAACTACCACTCCAGAACTGAAATAGGGAGGATAAGATGTCTGAACTCAAAGCTTTCCAGCCCAAGAATCTACAACCAAAGAGAACTATCCACAAACCACGCAAAGTGGTCTGCTAGCCCACGATTCTGAAATCCAACTCCAAATGACAAACAATGCCTCTATCAAACCTCTAAGTAGACCCATACACTGCCTATGAAAACTTATAGGACCCGGAGCCAACTAAGCTCAAAATATGTGATTGCTTAATTCGTAGATGCTACTTAAACTTGGGTCTCCCAAAGAATATAACAAGGAGACCACAATCGATGCAACAAGCCCCCAAAGGTAGTAATGGAAATGGCCACTACCTCAAACCCTTATTAGAGAAAAATCTGACCTCGAACCTTTCGAATGCAATGCCACTGCAATATGTATTCGGTTAATGCAAGTCACCCACACACAAGACCAAGAAACCCTCAGTCATCATCTCTATCAACTACTAGAATAGATATATGAACAAGAAGTCATCTCCATCTTTTTTCAACTAAGCAGATTCCTTCCTTAGCATACACTGAACGTTACAACCTCTTCCAAAGATGCAACCAACCTGAGAGACTCCTTTTCAGAAGATTCCAGAGCTATTCTTATCGCTTCCATAACTCCACTAGCGGCACTTAATAAGGCAAGAGAAGGGATAGGCCGAATGCCCTACTAAACCACAAAAACTACGAACATAACTCAACCACGATGATGCAGACAACACTTAGCCAAAATGCTATAGTCAAAACTCGACCACAATGCCACAATCGAAAACTCTACCAGAATACTACGATCAAAACTCAACCCTATGAACCGAAACTGGGGAGACCGAGAAGACAACTCAACAAGACTTGAAACAAAAGAAAACCACGGGAACAACCCATTCACAAGGCAACTTCTTAAACCAACAACTAGAGAAGGTCGATTAAAATTTCTCGAGAAAAGAAAAATCAACACATGCCCACCGGCATAACCAACACCATTCTCTTTTGGACGAAACCTCAATCTCTGGCACATGACCACTGGTATTACACCAAATCAACTGAAGGACTTATAGAAAATACTAGGTAACGGACTAGGAAACAGCCATCTAGGACCGCTAGAAAAGAAAGACTCAAACCAAGTCTTTAACCACAACGACCTGCTCTGTACCATGTCCATTCCACTCGTCTGAGAGAGTTCGAAGAACCTGACCCGCACCATGTCCATTCCACTCGACCTGCTCTGTACAACTACCCTATAAAACTTGTGGAAAAACTGAAACCGGTCTGCTAGATAAGAAGTAATGGAACGAAGCTCTAGTGGAGAATCTCATACCGCGAGTCTGAAAACCTTGAAAACTATCCTGACAGTGACACTTCTTACTACTACCTCAATATGTCTCACGACATAAACCCTTAACAGCCCAAGCATGATCAACTACCTGAAGAAAGGTAGTCCGAGCTGTGACCAAGTGCTCTCTCACCAAATGGAGTGGTGAAATCAATCCGCCAACAAAACTCTGAACTCTCTTAGACTCTGTAGGCAAATTCCTAGCAGTACGGCTAACTATCACGTGAAACCTCACCTCATACTCAAATACCGACATACAACTTTGCTGAAGAACAGGAAGCTCAACCCTAATTTAAGCACCATTTGAAGAACTAGGTACTACCCCTACTTGGGGTACTAAAATACCCACCAGAGGACTCAGAGTCTTAGTCACGGTGTCCTAAAGAACTAGGGTAGCATAAAAGTCCACCGGAGGCTGGGATGGCCCCACACCCCCTATCTAATGCGGTATGCTCCCACTATGAAATATGACACTGATAGAAGCACTGAAGCAACAGACACAGAAGCCTCGACATCACCTGTTGTCGTACTCGCCCTAGGCATTTGAAGAGGAAAGAAACAACTGAAGTTTTGAAAGTCAATATAGCCAGGAATGCACGATAAAAAGCAAAGAATGTGGAACTTTTCCTAATAATGCCCTGTAACCTCCTGCAGATAGGATACAAATGTCATCATACCAATCCGTGAGACTCTACGTAGACACTCGCTTCTGTACCATGACACCGGTGAACCTAGGGCTATGATACCAAGCTGTCACAACTCAATTTCTCAGGTCATGATGGCACCTATAACCCCCAGTATGTGAACCAATTCCCATAGCCTGGAATAGTTAGTAATGGACTTCTACCTAACCAATATGCACAATAAGAAAAAATAACGGATGCAGATATAAAGTAAATACAATGCAGAAGCAAATAACTTAAATATATAAATAAGAAAACTACACCAACCCCAAGACTTGGTATCGATAGTACATGAGCTTCTAAATAAAATACAAGCGCTAGAAGTAACAAGATAGAATATACAACTGTCTACGAAAGTACAAAGATTAACAGTGCCAAAAGAGGAGATGTGGTCAAGCCCCGGTCGTCAGGCGCTCACCCTTGTCTCGAATATCCAAAAGTTGTACGAGTCTCCACCCAATCAACAGTGAAAGCTCACACTAATATCTACACCAAAAGATGCAAAAGTGTAGTATGAACACCAATTGCTAATAAACGGGTACCTAGTAGGCATCATCGGCTGACTGAGCGCATATAAGATATGAAAACAGTTATATAGCATATAGTAAAGAAGCAGTCACGAAATAATGGAGAAAGCACACGGAAACTATCAAGGATAGAAGTCATCAAGAATCACAAATAATCTATGCTAGCCACAAAAGATATATATAACACAGAACACAGGTGAAGGAAAAAAGAATACACATGGAGTCCTTGTAACAAAATTATATATAAGGATAAAGTTAAGGGAAAAGGGCGGTATACCAGTAACCTCAAGTTAACAAGGGAAAGAAGGGAATCAATTAAACATACTAAAGCTTGAAGCAATACACTTAATGAAATCATATTAAAAGCCCAACTTCAGGATAAGCATAGACATAAAACAATCTCTCAAGTGCAATCCTAGAATGGAATAACTAAGCCACAAAGAACTGAGATCCAATAATCAACAACCATGATAAAGAATATAATTTGATAACCCACAACTGACTAGAAGTCCACAAAAATAGTACCTCAACAATATAGAACCCACTAGCCCCTCAATAATCAAATTCCAAATAACCAGGGCCTCAACAGGCTAGAAACTACTAATCCATTAATAACCAAGGGCCATAACAAGCTTTAGAGTATGAAAGGAGTAATATAATCTACCTACAATCCCAATAAACGCCCATACAACCGAGGAACGTAATAAAGTTAAAACAAACCCTCCGGCCGCCCATACAACCGGAGCGTACACTTAACACACAACAAACAAGGGTGGAATCTGAATGAAATAAGCATGATGATAATGATGGAACCAGTGTGATAGTAACCCATATGTTACCCCCTCCAGTACCTAAAAGACCCAATAGAGGCATGATCCATGGAGGGACATGACCTGTATACCTCAACTCCGTCGTATACCCTCTTTCAGCATACTCGTCGGCCCGTAGCCATTGGTCCTAGAATGGCAGGGTCCATGGAGGTATACTTGTACACCGCACACTAAAAACATGAATCTCAACAATCAAAACCTCATAGTATGTACCCAGAATCAAATCGGGTCTAAATCAGGAGTAGTACTCTCAAAACCCCGTCAAAGGGTGCCTGAAGTATATCTGGGTCTAAATCAGTAATCAAGTCTTAATAACCCTTATAAAGGGTGCCCGGAGCGTATCTGGGTCTAAGTACGTTGTAAAACATAGATAGCACCCGACCTTGCAGAGTCTAGTATCAGTGTAAAAACTAGTGATAAAACCATCGTAATATCCTCTCTACTCCAAGAGGTTTCATAAATCATTTCCAAATTCCCTTTTTATTAACATTTGTACTGAAAATAGGTCCCTCGGGCAAGGCAAAGTATAGAAAACCAATTATAGTAGGCCCTAAGCCAAAATAGTAGTAAAACATGCAGAAAATCCTTTGCATGAATGATATGCTCACAAACAATAAGTGAGTCCAATGGCTCACAAACATTTCTATCGGCCCTACACAAGCACAATCAGTTCTACAACATAGATTGCCAGCCTAAAGCAACATCTAGATGTCCGGGACTTATGGACATTCCCAAATATCCCACTATTTATGGTCCAAAGAAACATACAAGGCCACACAGGGCCACAAGGGTAATACCATAATACTACACCGAGTACTATAATCAACGTAAGAAATAAATGCACCAAAAAAATGGACAGGGTCGTGGGTACCAACCTAGAAAACCCACCCAAGGATACTAACTAATGCAGTTATATCTTATATATGCAGATTCTAGGTAGGGAAAGCCATAACCTACCTGTCATCCAACGACTAGCTGTGGGAATGACATCGTCCAAGCTCGAACTGCTCCGAGAATCTCTAATTTGCAAAAACACTACCAACACAATATTATATGCGTCAATACAAAGCCAATGATACCCATAATGCTAAAAATATAGCCGGGTAAAAATTTGGGTCACAGGCAGACCCACAGGCCTCGCAACCCGAAGCCAAAAACAAAGGAGTGTAAAATGATCACAATGATCCAAAGAGTGCATGCCCAAAAATTTAGAGGAATTGGGCAAGAATTTGGGGCTAAAATAGCCCACCCAAACCAAGGGAACAAAGAGGGAATTTAAAGGAATAAAATTGGAAATTAGCAAGAAACTTAACGGATTAATGATGGGGAAACAACCACGAATCAATGATGACTTTCCTCCAAGATTTTGATGGCCAGAAGTGGAGAAATTGGTATTTTTGGAGCTGGTAGCAATGGTGTAAATGAGTTGGGTTGTTAAAATGAAGAAGATTGCCAACTTAAAGGCTGCCAGCGATGCCATGCTATGCGGCACGGTGGTGCCTACGCGGCCCATGTACACGTGGCCGTCACAGGCGCATGCGTAGGCTAGGAGCTAGCCAGGCCAAGCGCTGCTCAGTGCGCACGTGGCCAGGCCACGGGTGCACGCGACCATGCGCACGCGGCCCAGGAACTGCCTAGGCTAAGGCCAAGCAAAGGGGGTGGCTGGCATGCTGCTGTGCAGACGCGAACAAGCCTCTGCGTGGGTGATGGTTTGTTGGTGCCATGACAACTACCAACTTCCAACAACAATGCCATCAAGGAATTTAACTCCGATGGACCCTCAGGAACGCATCTGGGGTCCTGCAAATACAAATGACCTGAGTTATTCAACTAGAAACAGCATTCCAGATCCAACAAATTTGACAAAAATCCCATCGAAGGCCGATTTAATGAAAAGTGGGCCCCACGCCCAAAATCAACCTTTAGGCCAACTATTCCAAAATGAAACCTAAGTGCTGAAATCAAGTTTTGAAAGCCTCGAGACCCAAATGAATGGTCCCTCTAGCCTAAACTCGATATTTCAAAGCTAACAGAGCTAACTGAATTTCCATCTGAGTCTGTCTTCTCCAAATATTGACCAAAGTCAACCAACTAGCCCAACATGCCTGAAAACACAGAATGAAAGAGAATTCCAAGATGAAAAGCTCCCGAATCCCAACCAAAGGTTCACCTAGACCAAAGTCCATGCTCCGGAGCAAACGAAACTGTCAAAATTTGATTCCGAGAACAATTATCAAGAATGTTGACTGAAGTCAATGATTTCCAAAATTAAAACTCTAAAACAGGGAAATGACCATGTAGACCAAACAAAAGTCTCGGGCACCGAACTATCGGTCCAAGCAAGCCATACATGACTTGGGATCACTACATGCAAGATCTAATAGTACAAAGAAGGCAAAAATGCTTAAATGATCGAAAGGGTCATTACATAAATTTATCTTATAAAATTTGTACTCTCAAAATAATTATTTTCTAAACAACAAATTAATCATTTAAGATAAAAAAAATTGATTTCTTTTAAAGAATAAAGGGAAAAGGTGAAAAGTACCCCTCTACTTTAGTTTGTTAGCTAAGTTTGTCTCTGTTTATATTATATGGCCAAATATACCCCTGACGTTACCAAAGTTAGCAAATATTGTTAGCTCATTTCGCACGCTTTTCGGGTCTTTAGGACTTCGAGGTACGTTTTAAACTTCGCTTTGAAGATATTTTTTTTGCATCTGTTAGAAATTCTGCAACACTTAGTAAATAGATTCGTGAAATCTATTCACAAGGATAATACAAATAATAAAACATAACTTGCTGAGTGAAAAAAGAAGAGGGCGGTATCAGTTGAATCCATAGTGAGAAACCAAAATAGATGATCAATTGTGGTTTGACTGAACTCTACAATTGTGGGTTTATTTATACTAGTAGGGGATGGTAATGTATTTAAGGATAGAATGATATCTCTAAAAAATTGGTTAACAAAAGATCGTATTGATTAGTGGAAAGTTGTCCTGGTTAACGAACAGATGCATTTTGATATAATAAAGTGAATACATTATTTAAGAGCAACTTAATTCTTTGTGATTCTGCCAAGAGAAATAAAAATACTACACTGAAGTCGAAGCAATCCAATTCTTCTAACTTCCTCGGCTTGTGTCTACCCTAAGAATGGAAGAAGGATGCATCTAATTGTTCACTACCTTAATGGAGATGTATCTAGTATCAATTACTCCCTCTAGTCCATATTAAGTGAATTTTTGAGATTTTTTTCATTGTTTAAAATAAGTGAATTGTTCAAAGTTCAAGAGCATTGTTGGAATTTTTTAAACATTCTTACCCTTCCTTTATTTTTTTTAGGTGATAAATTACACTACTTACAAATCCATATTTATGACTTTACGTTGAATCATTTTCATGCGGCTGAAATTTCCAAGAAAGGACTAATTATACCACATTATAAATTCAATTCTTTTATCTTATTCATCTTCATATCTATATTTGAAAAAAAATTGGAAAGTGAATTAAGAGTAATGTGAAAAACTTATGTCAATTTTGAGGGGAATTAAATTTTAAAATGTTTGCTCCATATAGGTTTTTTTAAAGGTTTTTAAGTAGGAAATTTTCTGGATCAATTTTGAGAATTTGTGCTGAAATTTTCAATTTAAAATTTTGGCTCAAATTCAACAAATTATTCATTATGAAACTGATGTCAATTTTAGCTCCACAAATTTGACTTCAATACAAAATCAAAATTTTGATGTCGAGTAATGTGAAAAACTTATGTCAATGGTGGGATTTCAAATTGCTTCATTATGTATTAATTATCATAATCACATTTCAAACCCTTCTGATTAATGAGTATCTTTATTTTTAAAAATAATTTAGAAATAATCAATAGGGTAATAGTGAAAAATAGTGTTTAATATATGTCCTAAAATACTTTTCTTAAGGGATGTGCATTAGTTTTTCATCCTCATATGTTGTCAAGGTTAGAGCAAGAAAGTAGTAACCAAGCTTCATAGAGACACCTTTTGAGCTTCAGTTAAAAGGTATATTAAGGCTTTCTTTTTACTTTTTAAATTCGTCTGTGGTTACTTGGTATTGTTGTATTGTTTTTATCATCTAGTTGGTTCCTATGAGCTTGTTTTGGATGCAACATACACTGCCACTGAAGGGTTTTGGAGCCTACATTCTGATTACTATTATCGTGCCTTCAGGCCAAGAAAACTATGCCTATGGGCTAGGCAGACCGTACCGATGGGATGGGCAGGCTGTACCTACGAGGAAATAGTTATATTAAATTACCGTGCCCTTGGGCCAACAAATAGTGTGTATGAGCCAGGCAGACCATACCTAAAGGATGAGAGGGCTATACCTATGGGATAATATTTATATTATTCCACAGAGCCTAAGAGTTGTATTGATTCACGATACTTGTACATTTAGACCGTTCAGATCAGACCATCATTGGGTCCATGTAAGGAGGATAGTATGGGTATTTAGCAATTAATTGTACTTCTTAGGAATGTTAGTGATTATGTGCTATTTTTACCTGTCGAGCTTATGGGCGCCAGGTCAGGTGATTGTTTGCTATGTGTTTAAATGCTACATTATTGCAGGAAGGTAAGGTATTGCACTTTTGTTTTACTCTTTCCCTTCTTGTTTAGACCTTACACTTTAGTTTCAATTTTTCGGTTAGTCGTACATGCTTGCTGCATTATTTTGTTCTGACGCCTAATTTTCTGGGGGCATTGCATTCATGCCTGCAGGATCTGAGCTATGACCAGACAGACCTGCCGGGTAGCATAGTTGATCTTTCAGCGGGTTGGTTGACTATTTTCCTTCATGGGATCGCCAAAGTCTCAGAGGTTTGCCGCTTTGCTGTTTATAACTTTTGGGTAGGTTGGGGGCCTATCCCACTAATTATGGTATTCATACAGACTTGCAGACTAGTCGATTGGGTTGTATAGCTATGATGGTGACCATTTTGCCTTGTATGTTTCTTAGTTGTAGCTTGTTGGCCAGTTGGGCCTTGTTGTTTTTGTTGACAGTTTAGTAGCTGGTTGGCCTAATTTATATTGTATATACCTATTTTCAGTTTCTGTATAGAGATCTTGGTGGCCTCGATGTCTGGTATATCATTTATGCTTTCCTACATATCATGGCGGTCTCGAGAGCCCAAATGGAACTTATGTGTTACTTGCTTATTGTTTTATATAAATTATTGGGAGTAATTAATTTCTTTGTAGAGACATTAATAGGGGCCTTGCCGGTCAAGGGCTGATTTTTAAGCCGAGATATACTTGTTTATATTCTTGATTCTGTGTGGCTGCTATGCGCTAATGGCAAATAGTTCAGCAGTGTCAGCTTTGGCCTAAGTTTTGGTATCAGGTTCCAGTTGCACCCCCGAGTTTGGGGAGTGGCAATAATGATAAAAACCTGCAATCTCACTATCACTGGATTTATTAGACCCTTTCGACGTGACTACATTACAACCTTATAAATGTAGCTTTCTACAGTTACTTGAGGGTTTATGAGATTCAATGCAAACCTACCATCAAATTTCTAGGGCAATTAAGTGTTTACTTTTTCGACAAATTGCTACAAATCCTCCTCCTAATATTGTTAAAAGTTATTGTGGTTTATATTGTTTTGATGCATACATATTAATAGAGTGTATTTGGAGTTAATAAATTTCGAGAGTGTGTTTGTGTCAACATGTTGTTAAAAAACTATCTTTTAATTTTTGTAAAAAGTATATACATATTTAGAAACTACATGAATATTCATGAATATAATCTCAAATCATCATGTTGAACAAATTTTATACAGTGTTATTCGTTGACCATCAAATTGAAAAAGTTGATGTTCAACTATTTGATGATTACCTAACAACAAGCCCAATCCCGTGCTTTATTAGACGACCATCAACTATGATTAGTTGACGTTCAAGCAAAAATAGATCAGATGCCTCTGAACTAACACTATAATGGTTGACCATCACTTGGGTTAAGTTGATTGTCAACCAAGTAAACTTTTGGATTTAATGATAAAAAATATTGGGTAGCTTTGCAAAGATTATCTAACTTTGACCCACTATAGTGTTCGTTTCCCATCATCTGTGATAAGATGATGTTCAAGCGAGAGAGGATCAGATGTCTTTGAACCAACACTGTAATAGTTGATCATCTCTTGGGGTTAGTAGATGGTCAATCGAGCAAACTATTGGAGTCGATAATGGTTCAACATTTGCATTCGCGTATTAAAACTTAAAAATAAGAATATACTAATCATACATAACCTGCTCACTCTGGTCATCCTCCGCGTCAGAGAAAGTCTGAGGATAATGAATAAACTATTATTGAAATCTTTTTAGCTTCAATATCTACAATAAATTTAGAACATTTTACAACCATTTTTCTGTCTCTGTATCCATGGAGGACATTCTGGTTCTTGTTGATCCAGTGAGGAGGTACATTCTTGTCGCAAAGGTAAGATCATTGTATGTTGGATCACAGTGATGGAGCAAGCTTTCATTTGAATTCATCTTGTTGGTAAGTCAAACCTACTCTACCTAATGGTTTATTCCAAAGTCTGCGCAACTCCCTTCTTCCTATCTTATAATCTCCTATACTCAGCAAGGCTATTGCTAGATTTTACCTTGCTTGTTCATTATCGACAACTGTAGCTCGCCATATTAGAGTTAAATTTCAACCAACCATACCTGTAAAAATTTGAACGTACCAAGAAGTAGGGAAGCATAAACAATACCGTCTCTGTCCATCCTTTATAGAAAGTGGACTACATGACCATCACAATATACTAAGCGGAGGCTAAAAATCATCCATAAGGAACGTTGAAAATGGAGAGAAAATACCATTCTTCATGACTCCCAACACCTGCATATCCAAAAAATGAGCTTTGTAAAGTTAAATGACGTTAATACATGAAAATCAAGGGATATATTTTATATTAACACTGTCGATATTCTGGTTAATGCTACTTTGGTCTTATACTCCACGTCAACAACTTTCTTAACGATTATCTGCAAAATGCCTGTTGGAAGCCCTAATAGAAGCAAATTCAGCGTACACATGGTTAATGTTAGAGTTCCAAGGCTTCCTTCAAGATGTTTACTATTCTAGTTAACATCCAAAAGTGGCACTCGAGTATAATAAATAGCAAAGTTCTTGAACAAATCGTTTAAATATATATGCAATTTTAGCAAAGTCCTATGAGAACTTACTTTTGCCGCAATAATATATTTCCCTCCATATTGTTTTTATCAATATATATGAGGAAAAACTATTCAATAACAAGAATGTAAATAACAACTTATAAAATAAAAGTCGCATAGTTTAGCAAACAGAAGCTTTCTTATAATAATCTCATTATCCGTAAATAATTTTTTTGGTATTAATTAAAAATTAGTTGATACAAAACCTAACTAGAATCAAGTTTGGGGGTTCGAATCTGACCACATAATAATTTTATTTATGGATCCAAAAGATCACTTGGTTGACCATCAACTTACCCCAATTGAAGATCCAACATTACTCTATAGGCTTGTTGTTAGTTTCTCTTCCCATCATTGGATGTCAGCTCAATCGACTTGATGGTCAATCAATAATATTAATATTAAAATTGTTTAAAGTGATGAATTAGGACTAAATTTTTAAAATTTTAATGATAGAACCGTGGCACGGGACAATACATTTTTAGTGACATTTATAACAATACATTTGGTGACATGTATAACTAAATTTAGTTGGTAAGTTGGTATACGGTTGTACACATCTTATTTGACGGTTTTGAACTAGTTTTGCAACAATATGACAAAAGAAAGTGGATTTCTAATTTTTATCGTCCTCAAAATTACTTTTTACCAATTATGCACACATAAGTAAATATATAACGCACTAGATTTTACAATTAAAGAAGCACTCAAGGAAAAATAAAACATATTGAACCCAAACCATAGTAATTATTATTTTGTGAATAGATGTGAACATCAGCTGAACATAATACTGCTCATGCCCCCAAGGTGCTCTAAGCTTCATTATTTTCAATATCACCATGAAATGCTCACAAGAAAACTTGAGATTATGGTAACCAACTACATCGGCAACATCGTGATGCATCCAGTGAACCCCCAGACCTGTGTCACGACCCAAAATAGAGCCATGATAGCGCTTACTATAACTCCCCCAGTAGGCAAGCCAAACTCAAGATAAAAGCAAAAATGAAGTCTAACAATAAAGACTGATAATAAAAGAAATATATATAGGAGAATGAACGGAATGGGCCACAAGTATAGATATATACATAACAGTATAAAATATACAAAATGTGGCCTTCCATGAACAAGAAAGACAATATATACACAAAAAAGAACCAAACTCTGTACCTGGTGTCACCGATACAAGAGCCTCCAAAGTACAAGAATAAGGCTATGAAAAAATATAACTGACTATTAAAATCTCCGAAAATCAGGAGCTCACCACGATCTGAACAACAACAGGCCATGAATGAGCGGATGATCAGCAGGGATGACTCGTACTAAGTGTTGAATCAAAAAAAGATACATAAGTGAGTATGAGTATCAAAGCACGGGATACTCAGTAGGCATCATAGGTCGACCGAGCTCAAGAGACATGATATAATATAAGGAACATAAAGGCAACTATAACCAATGAACTAGACTAGAACACTCTAGTATCAATAGTGAAGAGGTGTAGATAATAACAATAATTATAATGATACAATCAATATATGAATACAAGGGGAATGCAGTACAATATAAAATGATGTGGTGCAAGATGTGGCCAATGCAGTAAAGTAAAAAACTGGAATGATCCCTTGGGCAACCTGAAATCTTACCTCGGACTCATCAACATAAGCAAAAAATAAATAACTCTGATATGTGCTTCTCGGGCTGCCTGGAATCGTATCTCAGACTCACCAACAAAAAGTAGATGGAGAAAAGTTACAAAAAGGTCTCTCAGACCGAGTATAAAAAGTAATACAGTTTTTCCACTCTAAAATCAATGATAAGAACAATACAATCCTTTATTGAAATTGTAAAACCATGGCAAAAAGTAGAGAATTTCATTTAAAATCAAAAATCAGTGTTTTTCCTCTAAAATAGTGCCATAATCCATGTACGTGCATGTATGAATGTATGCGTGCTATATATATATATATATATATATACATAAAAAAAGGGTAAATCGACCCTTCAAACAAGCCCTACTAATCTAGAGTCTCGCTAAATCCAAAACCACGGCCTTGAGCCCACAATAACATAATATAAATGATAAAAATGGAAAGGAAGCAATAAGAGTAGAAATCAACAATAAACAACTATTCTACCACAAAATCCTCTCCTCATAATAAATAAGGATTCACTAACTAATTATACTAAGGCTACGGGAAACGTAAACTAGGTTTAACAAGAAATACGTGTATACGGTCCTAGAAATGGCCAAATAATCAGAAAATAGTTAAAGACTAATTCTACCTTACAACCTAACCCTAGCATCAATGAAACTTATAAAATATACTATCTATATGAGCTAAGTCTATAGAAGGTAAATTGTAACCTACCTTAGGGCCGAACCACAAACATAAATCGCCACTTGGGGCCTTTCTCTTCCGTAGTGCCTTGGATCGCTGCCATGCTATCACAAACATATTCTACAGGTCAAGATAGGAGTAACTACATCCATATTGATAGTTAGTATTTCGGGCTAGAAATTGGGTTAAAAATTGACCCTCAGGGCCCATTGATGAGAACAGAAAATCACGCCGCAGTTATACCCCCTACGAGGTAAGGATCGCATGCCCCAAATTTGGGCAAACACAGGAGTGAATTCAGACCTCAAATGGTAAAAAAATATCACTTTAAGGTGAAGAGAAGTCATGTAATTCAAGACCCAATTAAAGAATGAAAAGTGAATTACGGCTTAGATGCGTAATAGAACGATAGGGGGAAGAGAATTACCTCGAATGCACAAAAAATCCACAGAAAAGGTGAAAATCCCACTTAACAGAGCTCTCTTCAACAATGGAAATGTTTTTGAACACTTAGAAAAATGAAGGAGAAGAAGTCTTTAAAATACTTAGCGATCCTCGCTCCTGCAAAACATTTATCATAGGTGAGATGCCGCAGGAGCGGAGGAATATCCATAGGAGAAGAAGTGAAAAGTTCCCTTTGGCTCCGCAGGAGTGGCCACGAGCCTACAACAACCAACAAATATCGCAAGAGCAGAGCCTACTGATGTCACTAGGTTTTGTTGGTGTGACTAGTTTTTGCAGGTGTGGCTCCGCTTGTGCTAGCCAATCTTTGCAAAAGTGGTTACACCAGCACTTGCTATATCAGCAGCTTTCATAATCCAACAGGATCTCTGAATGGACTCTCGAGATTCATTTAAAATCGTGTGAACACAAATCAAACATGCTACCCAACTGGAAATGGAATTGTGAACTCAATGGAATATAAAAAAAGACCAACAGAGGTCGTCTTGACAAGATGTTCACCAAAGTCAACACTTTAACCAAAAACACCAAATTTTACTCAAGTACCCAAAATAATTCCAAACACCTCGGGACCCAACCAAAGATCCTACTAGCCTAAAGTCCATGTTCTAAAGCTAACGACGTTATTGAAATTCTCATATGAGCCTATTTACTCAAAATATTGACCAAAGTCAAATATTTTAACTTTAAGAGTTCCAAAATAGGAAAACTCTTCTAAAATTCGATTGAATACCTCGGGAAGCATGTTCCCAGCAAGTCACATAAGCAGTGTGGAAGCTATAGGAAAAGTTTAAATGGTAAAAATGCACGAAGATGAGAAAATGACCATGAGGGTCATTACAACATCTACTACTAAAAGAACATTTATCCTCAAAAGTTAAGGAATAGAAGGTAACTGAAGGCTCAAAAAGGTAAGGATATCTGGTCTGCATGTCGGCCTCGGTCTCCCAAGTAGCCTTCTAGATGGGGTGATGCCTCAACTAAATCATAACCAATGGAATCTCCTTGGACCTCAACTTTCTAACCTGCCTATCCAAAATAGCAATAACTCCTCCTTAAAAGCCAAAGTCCCATCTAACTAAACCAAATTCCAGTGAAGCATGTGAGACTCATACGGAACATACGGCCTCAGCATAGAAATATGAAAAAGAGGGTGAACACCAGAAAGAGCTGGAGGCAAGGCTAACTCATATGCTACCCTTCCCCCAATCTATTGCAGAATCTCAAAAGGGCAAATAAAACTTGGTCTATGCTCGTCCTTCCTCCCGAACCTCATCACGCCCTTCATAGGCAACACATGAAGGAAGACTCTGTCACCAACCATAAACTTCCTGCACCATCCGATCATAGAGTCATGCAACATGTTGATTCCCCAAGGCCTAACCTCAAAAGCATCAAAACATCCTACTTGCATCCTACATCACTTACTATACAATGATTCGAATAGAGCTATCTGAATACTCGAATGGTAGCTGTTATTGTATATAACTCTGCCAAGGATAAGAACTGGTCCCACTGACCTCCGAGATCAATAATACAGGCCTACAACATATCCTCTAGAACCTAAATAGTATGCTCCAACTAACCATCAGTTAATGAGTGGAAAGTTGTGCAAAGCTCAACTCGGGTACCTAACTCCCACTGAATCAACCATAAGAAACATGAAGTAAACTGACTACTATGATCAGAAATGGTAGAAACAGGCACCCCATGCAAATAAACAACCTCCTGAATGTAGATCTGAGATAACCTCTTTGAACTGTATGTAGTCTAAATTGGAAGAAAGTGAGTAGACTGGGTAAACCTATCCACCATGACCTAAATAACATTAAATCTCCAAAACGTATGTGGCAAGCCTACCATAAAGTCCATAGCTATCCTCTTCTACTTCTACTTAGGAATGGGTACTCTTTTTCAATGCACCTAGTCTTTGGTTCTCGTAGTTCACTTGGTGACAGTTAAAGCACCTAGACACAAAATCATCCCACACCACCAGTAGTGTTTCCTCAAGTTATGGTACAACTTTGCTGCCTCTAAATGAATGGAATATCTAGAACAATGGTCTCTCCCCAAGGTTAATCTAAATAGGTCTCCCACTCTAGTAACACAAATACAACCCTCAATCCTCAGAACCCCCTCCAAATCCAAGGTCGCCTTCCTAGCCTCACTGCTCGACACCTTATCCTAAATCATCCTCAACTTTGCATCATCAAACTATTATGCCGGAATTTACTCTAACAGCAAAGATCTAGCCTCAACACAAGAGAGAATCCTCCTAAGCTCAAAAATATGAAGCCTAACCAACCTGTTAGCTAAGGAATGAATGCCCAAAGCCAAAGGTCCTCAGCTGCCAAGAATGCCAAACTCCCTATACTCATCGCTTTCCAGCTCAAGGCATCTGCTATCACATTTTCCTTGCCCGAGCAATAGTGAATCAAAAAGTCATAGTCCTTCAGTAACTCCAACCACCCGCACTGTCTAAAATTAAGGTCCTTCTGGCTAAAAATATACAAAAGACTATGATGGTCGGTCAAGATCTCACAATGACCTCCATGCAGATAGTGCCTCCAAATCTTCAATGCAAAGATTATTGCCGCTAACTCCAAGTCATGAGTAGGGTAGTTTCTCTCGTGAACCTTCAGCTATCTAGAGGCATAAGCAATAACTCGGCCCTGTTGCATCAACACACAACCCAAACCAACTCTATAAGCATCACAATATACAATAAAACCCTGGCCCTTAACTAGAAGAGTAAGAATTGGAACTGAAGTTAATAAGGCCTTGAGCTTCAAAAAGCTTGCCTCACACTCGTTGGACCACTGGAAAGGGATATTATTCTGAGTGAATCTAGTCTAAGGTGATACAATAGAAGAAAACCCTTCCATAAACCATCTGTAATAACTTGCCAACCCAATGAAAATGGAAACCTCAGTAGGAGAAGTAGTCCTGGACCGACCACAAACTGCCTTTTTCTTTATCGAATTCACCATAATCCCATCCTTGGACACCACGTGCCCTAAGAATGCCACGTACTCAAGCAAGAACTCACACTTAGTAAATATGGCATAAAATTGCTGATCTCACAAGGTCGAAAGCATAACCCTCAAATGTTTCTCATGCTCCTCTCTACTCCTCGAATAAACCAAGATGTCATTGATGACCACTATGATAAATAAATCCAAGTAGGCCCTGAACACACAATTCATCAACTCCATGAATGGTGATGGGGCATTGGTCAAATAAAAAGACATGACTAGAAACTCATAATAGTCATATCAAGTCCCAAAGGCAGTCATAGGAACGTCTACAGCCCTGATCCTAAACCGATGATAAACTGATCTTATATCTATCTTAGAAAACACCACTTCATGCTAATGTTAGTCAAACAGATAATCAATACGTGGCATCAAATACTTGTTCTTAATTGTCACCTTATTCATCTACCTGTAGTCAATACACATATGCAAAGAACCATTCTTCTTCTTATTCATGAATAGAACGGGAGCACCCCACAGAGACACACTAGGACTAATAAACCCCTTACTCAGAAGATCCTAGAGCTGCTCCTTAAGCTCCTTTAACTTACTAGGTGTCATTTAATATGGTGGAATAGAAATGGGTTGATTGCCCTGCTCAACATCAATACAAAAATCAATATCATGACTAGGAGGAAGACCCGAAAAATCAGTAGGGAACACGTCTGAATACTCATAAACCACAAGAACGGACACCATAGAAGGAGCATTAACACTAGTATCATGAACAAAGGCAAGGTAAGCCAAACACCCCTTTTCTATCAACTGTTATGCCTTTAGAAATAAAAGAACTCCCTTCAATATGTGGCTATTAGTATCCTTCCATACAGTAGGAGAAATACCATGAATATGTAGAGTAACAGTCTTGGCGAAGCAATTCAAGACCGTATGATAAGGAGATAGCCAATGCATGCCCAAGATCACATTAAAATCAACCATATCTAACACAAGAAGATCTACCTACGTGTCACATCCCCAAAAGTCACAGCACATGCCCAATACCATGATCCATTACTAAAGCATATCTTATAGGAGTAGCCACACGCATAGATACCAGTAATGACTCACAAATAGACTCACTATGAGTAACATAATAGGTTGACACATATGAGAATATAGAACCCCAATCAAATAATACAGAAGTTGATTGATGACAAATGAATATCATACATGTGATGATAACATCTAAAACATCAGCCTCTGGACTACCAAAAAATGCATACATATGGCTTCGTCCGTTACGACCAGTTGATCTGCCCGACTCAGGACCACCTCGAGCACCCTGGGGACCACCCCTACTAACCTACATACTGCCTCTGGCCGATGGCATTAGAGCCCTGGGGGCCTGAACCTGCTAACCCTACTGATTACCATGTCTGAACCAAGGATAATCCCCAGCAAAGTGTCCCGATTCATGCACACATAGCACCCTCTGTCTGCCAGTGTCCGAAGAGAAGAACCTACTGAACCAAACTGGCTACTATGGCCCAAACAATCAGAATGTGAACCCTACATAGTTTGTCTAGAAATTTGGTTTCTCTGAATACTCTGACCTAGATATTTCGACTAACTATACTCTGTGACCTGCATGCTACCTATATGGATCTGCTAGGCTGAAAATGCTATGGATAACCTCCATCGGAGAAACCCCTACCTCTGGACTGTGAACCACTTAATTCATCCTGATGGTAGGGCCTCTTATTGCTGTCTCCATAGGCTTCAAAATGAATACCCTCTATAGTGCAGGCATGATCAACCACTATAAGAAATGTAGCCCCTGAAGCCATCAACTACTTTATATCAAACCAAAGAGGTAATGTCAATCCTCTAACAAATAGGCAAACCCGCTCGTGCTCTTTAGGAAAAATCATAACAGCATGCCTAGTCAACTAATGGAATAGGTCTTTGTACTCAGAAACTTGACATTGAACCCTACTATAACCTGGTGAATTCATCCTGAAAATCTCTCCCTCAAGCTGCAAGGTACATACTTCTCTAAAGAGTCCTTAGAGAACTGAGCCCATGTCATTCCAGGTGATTTGGCTGGTCTGTATTCAAGATAAGCTCGCCACCACTGCTTCACTAAACCCTGTATCTGAAAGATGATGTGATCAACCCCATACAACTCTACCAAGCCTGGGTTATGCAACCTCTCCTGACATGTCACGCCCTAAACTCAAGGGGAATAACTCTCACCTAATGCCAAAACTTAGGCTAAAGTCTACCGCGCTGAACCATTTGCTAATGGCGCATAGAGGCCACACATAATCTAGAAAACAAACAAGTATATCTCATCTTAAAAATCAATCTCGGCCTGCAAGGCTCCTATCGACAGCTCTAGAAATAAAACAGCTACTCCCAACAGTTCATACAATGAAATAAACATATAACATATAAGTCATGTTAGGGCCATCGAGGACGCCATGATATCTAGGAAAGAATAAATGTTATGTGGGTTATGAAATCCACCATGATCTCTATAAAAAAACTGAAAACATGTGTACATAATGTAAACTAGGCGAATGAGCCGCTAAACTGCCAACAAAACAACAACAAGGCCCAATTATCTAACAAGCTACAACTAATAAACATACAATGCCAAAATTACCACCATCGTAGCTATTAAACCCAACTAACTAGTATGAAAGCCACTATGAATACAACACTTGGTGGGAAAGGACCCTAACCTACCCAAAAACTATAAATAGCAAAAAGGCAAACCTCTGAGACTTTGGTGACCCCTAAAAGGAAAAAAGCCAACCAACCCACTAAAGCTCGGCTATGCTACCCCATAGATCTTTCTCTTTATTGCTTACATCCTACAGGCATGAATGCAACAACCTCGGGCAATAGGGAATCAATATGAAATAATATACCGAGCATGTAAGCCAAAATAAAAACTGAAACTGATGTTTAGGTATTGAACAAAAGGTCATGAGTAAAATAGAAGTACAATAACTTACCTTCTTGCAATAAGATACCATCTAAAGAACTTAGTAAATAATAACTATACCTGGTGCCCATAAGCTTGGCAGGTACAAATGGCATACAATCACCATAAGTCCTAGAAGGCACAAACAATCGCTACCCATATTGACCCACTTACTTAGACCCTAGTAATAATCTGATCTAAACTGTCTGACTGTTCATGTATCATGAATTAGTGAAACTCAGAGGCTCTGCGGTACCATATATATACTGCCCCATAGGTACAACCTGCCTGTCCCATAGGTGTGGTCTGCCCAATCTAATGGCGCGATAATATAATGTTATTGATGCCATATAGGTACAGCCTTCCCGTCCCATAGGTACGATCTTCCAGACTCGGAGGTACAGTAATATAATGTTACTACTACCCCGTAAGTACAGTCTGCCCACCCCATAGGTACGATCTGCTCAGTTGGAAGGCACGGTAATAGTAGCAAAAATGTAGGCTCCAAAACGTTGTCGTGTCAGTGTCTACTGAGGCCACAACAAGCACATATGCAGCAACAAGATGATAAAAACAACACAATAATTTCATGTAATCACAAATAACCTCAATTCAATGATAACATGCTCTTCTAGGCCACTATGTAAGGAATAGAGAGCTATTGGTAGTCGCTATATCATGTTGTGGGGCAAAACTCAATACTATACGGCCACTAGTCGAATAACGATGCTACACATGCTATACAAGATTTGGCCTTAAAGGTCATGCCAAAAAGTTAAAAGGAAGCCTTTACATGCCTTTTAACTGAAGCCCCAAAGGTGTCGCTATGAACCTCGAACAACCTATTGTAACACAACAATTGCTAGAATCAATAAGGTTGCAAGAATGAGCCATAGCCAATTGATAAGGCGTTAAGGTTGTCACTATGGCCAGCCCCCTTTAACTCAACAAATGACATCATATTCTCTACCAAACTAACAACTAATAACCACAACAAGAAGCTATCAACATCTCACAAGAATGGCAAGCTCTCGAGGAAATATAAGAAGACATACTTCCTGATGTTCAATACAACAACCATCATACGTGACTCAAATAAGAATCACACAGACCCCCATGCCCTTAAACACCTTAACACCATAAATATACAACAATAACAACCTAACTCAATAAGTCAAAGGGGCTGCCCGGAGCTACAATACCCAAAACACCACTTCGTGGCTAGAAAACCTCTAAACTGATACTAAAATATGGAATTACGAAGGAGGGTCATAGGAAGAAGATTACCTCAACAATAAGCTTTGAAATCCTAAGATAAGAAATATGTGAGAAGAACCCTCCATGAGCTATAACAATATACGGCAAGAAAACATTGCAAACATGTCGATAATAATAAGTTCCTCCTCGAAATTGATTTTAAAGCTCAATTTAAGAACGGATTGAGGATTTAGAACTTTTACCTTCCAATAAATGGATGCTAACAATAGATAAACATAAATTACATGACCTGCTTCCTTGAGGTAACAACAAACAGAGTCAAAATCGACGAAAAACCTGTACCACAATGATGAGCTTGCAGCGTAGAGCAACTTCTGTTAAACTTTCGAATTGAAAGCATCAAAGCACATGGAGTATTTAGGGGCTTTCCTCTTATTTTATACAGTTTTTGGTTGAGTTTCATGATTAAAACAAAGGAGAATCATCCTTTAAGGAGGTAAACTGACTTGGGATAGGGTCCCCACCTTGACGTTCTTGTTTGTGCAGTCTTACGAAAATGCGAATATCTCCCTATTCTGAAGTTGTATGGATGAACAGTTTAGTGCATTAAGAACTAGATTCATAGAACTTTTATTTGGTAGATTAGGAGCATTCTAACTCTTTATAGATTGGGAGAAAAGCTCCAAACCTTTGACCCAATTTTTCAGAAAATTCCTTAAAGGAATTTAGAATAACTTTTCCCGACTTTTATTTTGCAACTTGCTTGACTTAAAAACTTAACATACAACTATTGTGCAATTAAAATACCTCATAAAAAATCGTCCCTAACATATTAAGCTATTAGTCTTATCCCAAAAGTATAAGTTAATCTAATGTTCAAACGGTTGGTTGTTACATTCTCCCCCTCTTAGGGACATTCGTCCTCGAAAGATGATAATGTACGTGGCATCACAGGAAACTACACAAGCACACATATAATACAATAATGTACCTCAAGTACTCAAATGTGGGTCTACTATCTATCTGTTGTGAACATAATCTGAAGGAGTGAAAAAGTAGGGATATCTCGATTTCATGTCCTCTTCAGCTTCCCACGTCATCTCCTTAATTTTATAGTTTTGCCACAATACTTTCACTATAGCTATATCCTTGTTCCCCAATCTTCTAATGTGATGAACTACTATGGCAACAAGGACTTCTTCATAAAATAGTTCCTCTGAAATCTAAACATCTACTTTTGGTGCTAAACGTGCTGGATCTCCAATACATTTCCTAACATTGAAACATGAAAGACTAGATGCAATGCCTCTAATTCTAGAGGAAACTCTAGTTGGTAATTAACTATGTGTATCCGTTACGTAATATGGTATGAATTAATATATTAAGGGCTTAAGTTGCCCTTCCTTCCAAATTGCATAACACCCTTTATTGGCAAAACCTTTAAAAAAGACCCAATCATCAACATTGAACCCTAAGTCCCATCACCTAACATATAAATATGATTTCAGGAAGCCTAGAGCTATCAAGAAATTCTCTTTGATCAGCTTAACTTTTAACTTTTTTTTCATGCCCTATTGTACTTTGTGAGGTCCAAGCAATCCCGACTCTCTGACCTTTAACCAATCAGTAGGGGATAATTATTTCTACTCACATAAATCCCTGTATAGTGCCATACCAATTCTTGAATGACTGTTGTTATAATAAGAAAACTCAATAACTGACAAGTTATCATCCTAGTTCTCTCTGAAATCTAGTTCACATGCCGATAATATATCTTTGAGCATCTAGATCATAGATTTGGCTTGGCCATTGGCCTAAGAATAAAAAGTTGAACTAAACTTAAACTGAGTCCTCAAATCCTTCTCGATAGATCTTTACAAATGTTGTAAATTGTGCCCCTCTATCTGAAATGCTGATACTAGAATACCAAAAAGTCTGAATAGATATCTAATGTACAACCCATCATAATCTTTAGCTAAGAATATGACAGTGACTAGCAAGAAATAGGCAAATTTTTATCATCCTATGGATAACCACCCAGATAGAATCAAACTTTCATCACCAACGAGGAAAACATGGGACAAAATTCATATTTATCTCCTCCCACTTCCAAAGTGGAATAACTATCTCATGAGTTAGCCCACTGGGATTCTGATGCTCTAAGTTTACCTACTGACAATTTGGGCACTATGCCACGATTTCAACTATGTCCCTCTTTATTCTTGGCCACCCATAAATCTCCTTAATATCATAATACATTTTTGTGGATCCTGGGTGAATAGAGTAACGAGAATGGTGTGGCTATTTCATAATATATTGTCTAAGCCTTGCAATATCTAGAAAACATAACTTATCATTGAATATAAGGACTCCATCTCTTTCTATATCAAAGGTTTATGACTCTCGCTACTAAGCCTTGCCTCTAAGCTACTCTTAAATTAGGATCATTATATTATCGTGCCTTAACCTCTATAAATAGATATGATACGGTTGTGTCCTGAATTGTGACCTTTGTATCATTTGAGTCTAATAACCTAACTCTCAAACTAGCTAGTTGATGGAGCTCCTGGGCTATCTCCACTTCTCAGCTCTTAAATACAATAGACTGCCCATAGACTTATGACTGAGGCATCCGTTACTATATTAGCTTTCCTTGGATGATATAAGATATCTGCATCATAGTCTTTTAGCAATTCAAGAAAACAATGCTATCACAGGTTCAACTCTTTCAGTCTAAAAATAAATTAGAGGCTCGCATGATCCGTATAAATATCAATATTGATGCCATACATGTAATGCCTCAAAATCATTAGGGCATGAATAACTATAGCAAACTTTAGATCATGGTTCAGGTAGTTCTTCTCATATTTCTTTAACTATATAGAAGCATAAGCAATTACCTTTCCGTGTTGCATTAGAACACAAACCAGCCCAATGCTTAAAGCATCACAATATGTTGTGTAGCCCTATGAACCCTCTTATAAGGTCAGAACTGGTGCTGAAGTCAATATATCTTTCAGCTCTTGGGAACTCTGCTCGTAGGCTGTGGTTCACTGAAACATAGCTGCTTTCCGATTCAGCTTTGTCAAGGGAGCTAAAAGTAAAGAAAATCCTTTCACAAACCTTTTGTAATACCCTTCTAACCCAAAAAAGCAATGCACTTCTATCGGGGTTATCGGTCTAGGCTAAGTCTTCACTGCCTCAATATTTTTTAAATAATCATGAAGACCAACATTTGATATAATATTTCCCAAAAAGGCCATATAATGCAACCAGAACTCACACTTCAAGATCTTAGCATACAACATCTGATCTATGAGTACCTGAAGTACTGCTCGGATGTGGTCTCTATGCTCAGTCTCTGAATGAGATATAACAGAATATCATTAATAAGAACAATGACAATAAGTATAAGAATGTCCTATATATACTATTCATCAATTCCACAAATATTGTTGGGGTGTTCGCCAATAAAAAAGACATCAGAAGAAACTCAAAATAGCCATATCTGAGCCTGAAGGCTATCTTTGGAATACCACTCTCTCAAACAAGTACCTGGTGGTACTCTAAATATGAATCAATCTTCGAGAAACGTCGGGCATCCTACAATTTGACAAAAAACCCATCAATATTTGGTAGTGGATATTTGTCCTTTATAGTCACCTTATCCAGTTTTCGATAGTCTATACAGTTTTGCAATAAGTCATCTTTATTCTGCTCAAATAACACTGGTGCACCCCATGGTGATGCAATAGGCCTGATAAATCCCTTATCTAATAAATATTTTAGTTGCTCCTTTAATTCCTTCAATTCTACTGGTGCAATTCTATATGAGGGAATTGATATTGGATGGGCATCTGGTAATGTAGCATCTGGAAATTCATTAGCCACAGGAATAAACTGAAGAGTCAGTGGCTCAACATCAATATCTTAAAATTGTATGGTATGGTAAACGTAGCTTTTGGCAATTATTTTCATTGGCTGAAGATGGGAAATAAACCTGTCTTTCAGCATTGCCACATTACCTTTCCACTCTTGAACTACATCCCTTTGAAAATAGGATTCAATAGTCGTCTCTTCGTAGTCGACATTAGCATAACAAGATGCAATCCAATCTGTACATATAATAATATCAAGTCAAGAATCTCTGGCTCTATCGAGACTGCAAATGTTTTACAACTAACAATCTCTACTATACAACCTCGATAAATTCTTCTGGAAATGCCAACTTGGTAGACATATCAAAAAAGTTGGTGTAATGGCTCTGGTACTACACACAACTTTACAACAATAAATGGGGCAACATATGATAATGTGGATCCTGGATCTATCAAAACATAACATAGTGGGAGAAACCACTAAGTATACCTGTCGCAATATCTGGTGATAACTCCAAATATTGATGACCTATTAGTGCATAAGTGCAATTATGTCAACTGTCAGAAGTAGGTTCTCCATATTGGCCTCGATCTCCATCTAATGAAATTTAGACACATGATTAACAGGATATACTGAGGAAGATGATCATATTACAAACATGTCCCTCTGTCTTGAACTCTGTTTGTCCCTTAATGGATAATATCTTTTTATATGACCTTCTTGGCCACAAAAATAGCATAATGTGAAGCCCTGTTGGCATTTTCCTGCATGTGTTTATTGCATGTACCATAATGTGGCACAACTGATATAAACTGCTATGGGACTCTGTGCTGGTGTGAGCCTGATACTAGTGAGTTCTTACCCTGACTCAAATGCCCTTGATGATCAAACCTGCTACCCTAGGACTTCTGTAGTGGGGGTCTCAGTGGTCTCCCTCAATATTGATGTCTGGAGCCACCCTGGGCCTCTGCCTAAAAACCATGAGCCTAGCCCTCTTCTGTTGCCCTCTCTCGACTCTCTCAATCATATACTGCTGATGTCAAAGAAGCTCTATGTTCTGTGCAATGCCATGAATTTATGTGATGTCTATATTGTCATTATGTGCGGTTTGAGTACAATCCAAATAACAATCGTAGTGGAAGAACTCAACCCTTATGACTTAGCTCTATAGCATAATTTGAGTAAGAAAAAGGGTAACTTTCCTGAATAATGTCTGTAGCTTCCTGCTTATAAAATATGGTGCACAACACATTTATAAACAAGATCTACTAGACACGACTTTCAGACTCCCTAGGATACGACATTCCTCTGATACCAAATTTGTCATGCCCCAAATTCGGGGTGCGCAACTAGTACCTAATGCCAAAACTTAGGCCAAAGCTGACCCAACTAAACCATTTGCCAATGGTGTATAGCAGCCGCACATAATCAAGAAAAAAAATAAGTATATCTCGGCTTAAAAATCAACCTCGGCCGGTAAGGCCCTGTCGACACCTCTAGAAAGAAAACAACTACTCCCAATAGTTCATATAATGAAATAAGCATGTAGCACATAAGTACTGTTTGGGCCGTCGAGGCTGCCATGATATCTAAGAAAAGCATAAATGTTATGCGGGCCATCAAGGATACCATGATCTCTATAGAGAAACTAAAAACATGTGTATATAATGTAAACTAGGTGAATGAGCCGCCAAACTTCAAATAAAACAACAAAAAGGTCCAATTGGCAAAAAAGCTATAACTAATAAACATACAAGGTCAACACTTGGTGGGACAGGGCCCCAACCTACCCAAAAACTATAAATAGAAAAAAGGCAAACCCCTGAGACTCTAGAGACCCCTGAAAGGAAAAGATTCAACTAACTCACTGAAAGCTCGGATATGCTACCCAATAGGTCGTTTTAGTCATTTCTCAGAACCTGCAAGCATGAATGCAGTGCCCCTAGGAAAAGCGGTGTCAATACAAAATAATATACTGAGCATGTACGACAAGCTAAAAACTGAAACTGAAGTGTAGGGATTGAACAAAAGGTCAGAAGTAAAACAGAAGTACAATAACTTACCTTCCTGGAATAAGATACCATCTAAAACTCATAGCAAAAGATAACCTTTCCTGGCCCCCATAAGCCTAACAGGTACAAACAACATATGATCGCTATAAGTCCTAGTAGGCACAAACAGTCTCTAAATACCCATACTGACCCCCTTACCTAGACCCCAATGATAATTTAATCTAAACTGTCTTTCTGATTTAATGACCCTTTCAATCATTTAAACATTTTTGCCTTCTTTGTAATGTTAGATCTTGCCTATAGAGGCCCCAAGTTATTTATGGATTGCTGGTATCGGTAGTTCGGTGCCCAGGCTGGCTGTTTTATCTTTATGGCCATTTCCCAGTTTTAGAACCCTAACTTTAGAAATCATTGACTTCGGTCAACATTCTTGGTATTCATGCTCAGAATCAAATTTTGATAGTTCCATTAGCTTCGAAGTTGGGCCTTTAGTTGAGATCCGGGATCTATTCAGCTTGGAATTATTTCTCATCGTGTGTTGTCAGGCCAGTTAGGCTTGTTTGGTTGATTTTGGTAAACATTCCGAGAAGACAGCCTTGAATGGAAATTTTGCCACTGTTGTTAGCTCTGGAAAGTTTAGTTTAGGCTAAAGGGACCATTGGTTTGGGTCTTGAGGCTTTCGAACTTGATTTTTGCCCTTGGGTTCCATTTTGGAATAGTTGGCTTAAAGATTGATTTTGGGCATGGGTCCCACTTTTCATTAAATCGATCTCCGATGGTATTTTCATCAATTCTGTTGGATTCAAAATTCCAATTCTAGTTGAATAAATCAGCTCATTTCTATTCGCGGGACCTCAAAAGTGTTCCCAAGTGTCCGTCAGAGTAATATTCCATGTTGGCATTGTTGTTGGCAGGTAGTTGATGTCATAGCACCAGTGGTCCATTTCCCATGCCTGCACATGGTCGCATCTTCACAGCAGTGTGCCAGCCGCCCCCTCTGCTTGGCCTTCGCTTATGCGTCACCTGGGCCGCGTGCGCGTGGGCTGCCTATGCAGCGCTTGGCTGCGTGCACGTTGGGCAGCACCTAGCCTGGCTAGCACCTGGCCTACGTGTGTGCCTGCGCCCGACTTCATACGCATGGGCCGCGTAGGCATCACTCAGCCACGTATGCAGTGCCTGATCGTGTATTCATGGTAGCACTAACAGCCTATATCTTGGCCACCTTCTTCCTTTTCAATTCATTTCTAACTTATTTCGTTTCAACACTTAAAACCAGCTCCAAAAACCCATTTCTTCACCTCTGATCATCCAAATTTTTAGAGAAGGATTATCATTGATTCATGGTTATTTCCCGGCCTTAATATGGTAAGTTTCCTTGCTAATTTCCAATTAAATCCCTTTATTTCTCCCCTTTGATTTCTCTTTATTTGTGGGCTATTTTAGCCCCTTAATCTGGTCCATTTCCTCTAATTTTTTGAGCATGCATTCTTGGGATCATTGTGATCATCGTGTACTTCTTCATTTCTAGCTTTGGGTTGCATAGCCCACGGGTCCACTTGTGACCCAAAATTCAACTCCACTAAACTTTTAGCATTATGGTTACCATTAGCTTTGTTTTGATGCGTAGAATATTATTTTTGTAGTGTGTTAGCAATTTGGGCTTTCTCAGAGCAGTTTAAGCTTGGACAACGTTGTTCCCGTAGCTTGTCATCAGACGACAAGTAGGTTATGGTCTTCCCTACATAGACTATGCGTATATAGGTTATAACTATATTAATTAGAATCCTTGGGTTGGTTTTCTATGTTTTTACCCTATACCTTGTCCGCCTTTTCTGTCCATTTATTTCATGCATTATTTGTAGTATTCGTGGTAGTATTGTAATATTACCCTTGTGGCCCCGTATAGCCTTCATGTATGCCTCTTGACCATAGACGGTGGGATATTTGGGAATGTCTATGAGTCCCGGGCATCGAGATATTGCTTTAGGTTTGTTATCTGTGTTGTTGAGCTGATTCTCCCTGTGCAGGGCAAATATGATTATTTGTGAGCCGTTGGGATAATCTATTATTTGCAAGCATATCATTCATGAAAAAGATATCTACGCATATTTTACAACTTATTTGGCTTTAGGCCTATGATAAATGATTTTCTATACTTTGCATGGCCCTCAAGGCCCATTTTCGGTAAATTGACTATGAAAGGGATTTGGAACTAGTTTTTATGAAACCTCTTAGTGTAAAGAGGAGATTACGATGATTTTATCACCAGTTTTCATACTGATACTAGACACAGCAGTGCCAGTGTGCTAGACATGTTTTTATTATGTATTTAGAATTAATTCTTGTATGTCGAGTATGTCTACCTTTATTCTTCTCTCCCTTTTACCTTACTTTAGAGTACCGGTATACCGCCCATTTCTAGAACTTATTTTTACATATACTATTTTTGCAAGGATCCCAAGTGCGTTGTCCTTACTTTCACCTATGTCTGTTGTGTGTATATATTCTATATGCTAGCCTTATATGTTGTTTCTGCTGTCTTCCCTCTGGGCTAGCTCTTGTGTGCTTATCATTGAATTCTATGACTGTTTGTTCCTACTCTGCCTGCTATTGCTCTTTTACTTTATAGGTGGACAGTCGGCCTATGATACCTACTGAGTACCTTATGCTTCTCATTTGGTGCTCACCCTACACTCTGCATCTTCTGGTGAAGATCCTAGCGTGGGCCATCTCTGTTAGCGCATCGGACACTCGTGCAGGGTGCAACTTTTGGATCATCGAGGCTAAGGGTGAGCTCATGGCGTTCAGAGCATGACTTCAGTTATCCTTGGTGTAATACTCTTATAGTTTCGGAGACATTGTGTATATATGACTGTTGACACTCAATTTTAACCCTCCACATTACGAATTAATCTTGACACTTTTGAATTTTAAATAATATTTGAAATAATTATTTTGTAAAAAGGGATAAAATATTTTTAAAATCAGCTTTATAATAGTCCCAAGTAACAATTTAAATCTTTCATATTTAATTATATGAAATTTATATAAATTTACTTAAAAAATTATTTTAAAGTTTTATCTCATAAGAAAATCTTTTTAAGAGATTAAGCGTTTGATTTTCCTCTAAATTAATTCGAATGAGAGATTAATTAAATAAATTAATTTCACAATTGTTAAAAGAGGTAATTATGTATTAAACATGATAATTATTTCAATTTGTTTAAAGTTAAAAGGCTTGGGTAATTAATTTTAACTAATACGTCTTTATTTCTATTCTAGCCTAAATCCCTAAAATGTTTAAACATTAGCTGGATTTTTCCTAATTACTCTCAATTTGGCTATCTCTTTAACTCAAAGTGGCCGCATTTTTGCAAATGTGGCCACATCTTAAATCACCCTTATAATCCCGTGCTTCAGCCAAAGGATTTCGGACAAACAATACACAACCCGCCTCCGGCCCACTTCCATTTCCCTCAAACCGCTCCCACCCGGCCCAAACCCAACTTTCACACCTTTATAATCCCTTGCTTCAGCCAAAGGATTAAAGGCCAAAACCCACCTCCGACCCACTTCCATTTCCCTCAAACCGCTCTGACCCGGCCCAAACCCAACTCTCACACCCTTATACTCCTCTCTTCTCTTGCTCAGACTAAAACAAACACCCCCTTTCACTCATCTTCTTCTCTGCTCAAACCCCAGAAACCCTAGCCGCCCCCCTCTTCTCTCCTCCACTTCTCTCACGCGTCGACTCCCCTGTTGTATGAAGCAACGCACTTCGTACAACACCTCAGCTTTACCAGTACGCCCCCTCATCCTTCACTCCTTTCGTCGTTCTCACAAACGACAACCCCAACGCTAACAACTCCAAAACGTTTCTCATAGATTCCCAATCCCTTACCCCTGTTAAAATTCCCATTTTTCATCCTTTTCTCTCCGTTAAAGGTGCGCTGGCACGTCCAGAAGCATCTAGAGGACACCAGGTGTCATCCCCCTCCTCTAAATCCATGAAAACTTGTACAACTTCATACAAATTTGTTGCTGTGAAACGTTGCTCCAGTTGAGGAATTTGAATTCCTCAAAAAAAATCCCTAAAAAACCCTTGGTTTCCCCCCTTTTTCACCCCGATTTCTCCTATAAAAACCCCCCTAGCTACATGAAAGAAGCTATTTTTTGGGGAAATTTTGGGGGTTCTGGAGAATCGATTCTCTAACCTCACGAAACCAATCAGCTAATTCGTGAAGAAAACACTAAAAATTGAATCCTAGCTTGGAAAATAAATACTAATTTAGCTCTAATCCGGCGGTAACAAGGTTTTTCTGGTGAGGTTTGAAGTCATAAGTTTTTGCCCTAAAAAAGGTATACCCCTCACCCTCTTCTCTTTACTGTTTTCTTTTTCTTTTTACATTATGTAATGTTCAAGTCGAGTAATCTGGATTTCTGGTCTTGTTTGTTACTTTAAGAATATGTGTTTCAATTTTAGGTTGTTGTTTTGTGATTTTGAGTAGTAATTTCATTTAGAGGCATGATGTTTCATTGGCTGTGTTGGATTTGTTAAAATAGTAGAGGTAAATGTAAATTCGTGGTTAAAATCTGTTGCTAAATGATGTGAATGCTATGATGTAAAGGCTGTCCTATTTTGTTCATGAAATGTCTGATTTTCCTCTTGCTTTTCCCCAACCCCTTTGCCATGATTATGAACCCTATTTTGTCTATTGATTTTGTCTAAATTTGCTAAGCATCAGTGCTATTTTCTCATGATTTTTTTGTTCTAAGTTCTCTTTGAAAAATCTCTTGGTTTCATTAATTCTTGGTCGACTTGTGTAATCTAAGTGTTATGAACTTGAGTATGAATCTGTTATTAGGATTTAGAATCGGTTTGGTTCATTAGTAAGCACTTGACCCTCTCCTTTTTACCCTTAGTTTCGTTGGTCTTATTCTTGTCCTGTTTTCTTCTTTCCTTTTACTGTTCTGAGTATACATACTCTGTTTGAATCTATCCCTCTACTCCCTTTGATTTCTGGAAATGGATGAGTTCAAAAGAATGATCTTTGTCGGTATTTGCAAGTAGGAAATACTGTGACCTTAGTAGTATAATCCTTAGGTGATAAATTTGTTACTTGGTATCTTGTTTCACATGTTTCAACTATGTATAAGTTTCTTTGAGTGTTGTGAATTAAATGTTAGGAAATGTATTTTTAAAATATGAAATTTGCACATTGTTTGATCATTTTTGGTTAAATTGTTTGGACATATACCAATCTTTATTTATTTTTACTCCTCTTTGATGCATAAAATATGGTGGAGTCCAATTGGACTCCCAACACTCCCTCCTTCGCATTTCTTCACAATCCGTACCAGTTTAATCAAATCCCAAAAGGGCTGAGTTTGTTAGACCAAAATAGAAGCAGTGGCAGAAGGAAAATGGGCCAAGCCCAAAGAAATTCGCATCAGCAGGATAGTCCAAATGGACTGAATAAATAAAAATGGGCCAAAGCCCACAATGTTTAGCAGCAGCAGTATCCCAAAGGGCTGAAAGTCGAAGAAATGGACTAAGTCCAAAGTGAAAACAGCGGTGGGCCTAAAGAGGGCCCACACACTAGAATTAGGACAAGATTAGTTTAATAGTCCTTAACTTCTATGTTATATGTCTTTAGTTGTTAATCTGTATTAATTGTATAATTTGGACTGACCTTGTAAACTTAGTCGAATTATTCCCAAACGAAGTTAATATTTCTGTTCAAATATTTTTAATATTAATCATTGTTTCTGTCAACTGTCAACTGTTTGTGAAAATGTTTTCATTAAATATTGACGCCTTTTCCTTATGTGCAATAAACAAACTCTTTCATATATTGTCTCTTTTTAAAAAATCAACTCTTTCTAAAACAACGAGATTTTTTTTATAAACAAACCAATCCCGTTTTCAAAAGTTATTCAACAAGTTAGTTTTTTAAACAAGCCCGGAAAACCGCGATTAGCGGATACTCTTGGTTCCTTAACACCCTTCCAAGAGTATTAACCTGAACCCTTACCCTTAATCTCTTAACTTTCGAAACCTATATCTGTTTTAGGGTTTTAAAAGTTCTTATATGTTTTTTCTTGGTTTTTACTTTTTAAAAACTAAGTGGCGACTCTTGCTTTAAATTGAAGATGTTTTGGAAACTTTAATTAGATTTTCAAAATGATTTTCAATAAACAAGTCATATTTTTTTTCTGACCTTATCAAAAAAGGATCAAAACAGAAATGGCAACTCTGCTGGAGATAATTCAACTAGGTTCTAACTTTATTGTTTGAAACTAACTTGTTTGACTAACTATTCAGAAATTGTAACTTTATTGCTTTCCTTAATTGTTTACTTTTTCTGCAATGGCATTTTTTGCCTCTGTTGGTAAAGCATTAGATTGCATTAGGGCTAAAAAGGCGATTACGCAAATCTTTGCAGTCGTTCTTGACAAAACACATAATTTTCGAAATAGACGAGTGAAGTAGTTGACCCGCAGTCGGTAAATGGTCACTTGTTGTTTCAAGCTTGGGTTGTCCGCCCGGGTTCCCCGTCAATTTAGAAACCTATTCTAGAAACTCAGGATAGAGCGAAACCAAATCCCGAAAATAGGCATTAGCTTAGGAGGTCTTAATATCCACGGGATATTAAGTCCATTAATAAACCACCAAAATATGTCAACGGGTTTCCGACCCAGCGACATAGCATCCAACTACGTGTTGTTTGAAAGACGTATGTGTTGTAACCGGACTATTGTCCTGGGGTGGGGCCTAACAGGTTATTTTGTTTTGTAGGATGTCAAAATTCCTCAAGTTTGACATGGTAAAAGAGGCGCCTCTCCTCCTCCGAATGTGGTGGATAAATCTGGGTCCTAACCGTCAGAGGAGAGTCCGTCAGTATATGGGACATTTGCTGTCTTTATTAGATATGGAGGCCTGGCCAGAATTGATCGAGGTTTTAATGGGGTATTGGGACAACAAGAAAATGGTGTTCCGATTCGAAATGATGGAAATGACCCCAGCGATAGAAGAACTCAGGGATTGCCTAGAGACCACGGTGACAGCCAATGAAAGGAGATTAAGGCCTCAACAAGGCATCTTAATACCGAATAAACCCACCCCAACTCAGATTGCAAAGTATCTCCACTTGCGGGAGAATCAATGCCTGTGGATAAGGTGTCCAAGTATCTCCTTTCAAAAACTCTACAACCACTTTCCCACTAGGGAAAGGTTCTTTCAGTACCAAGGAAAATTCTACACGTTTCAAAAGTGGGACAAGACCCGAGCCTTGGCGTTCGCTATTGCTCTTTCAGGAATCATGGTATTTCCTTTAGCTGAACAACTCCGCATCAAAACTCGGATAATAATAGTGGCCCATACCATGTTCCATGGCCTGACAGAAGGAACCACCGTCAGCTATTTTCCTCTAGTACTTGTCATCTTATCTGATATTTATAGAGGTTTGAGGAAATGCAATAATGGTCATCGTTACTTCCAAGGGTGAAACCTACTCCTACAATATTGGATTCTCAAGCATCTGGACAATGATAACGGAAGCCAGGAAATCCCCAAGCCAGACGGAATCGATAACTTCGTAGTGTTGGCAGGAGTGCTTAGGGATAGAGGCACCGAAAATAGGACCAAGATAGGATGGGCCCAAGCTTTTTGTGATCTTGTAGAAGATAATGTGCAGATGATGTTCGATGATTTTCACTCAAAGGAAGTAATTGTGAATTGTCATGATCTAGCTTTCCTCCCTCTCCCGGGAATTTGCGGGATCCGACCTTATGCTCTGCAAAGGGTTCTAAGACAATTTGGAAGGGTTCAAATCGTGCCAGTGACCATTCACATGGGTTGCTATGTCATCGACTATGAGGAACATGAAAAGGTCCCTAAAGCTTCGAGGATCCAGCACAACTGGAAGACACTTGAGAAAATAGGTCTAGAGACTTTGGTCCCTGATAGGTTCGATCCTGGGTATGTGGACGGCTATAAGTAGTGGTTCAAGGCAGACGTTGCAGAAGTATCTATATCAGAACCACAGGTTGACTCCATACCCAATCTCCGTCTCCAATTAAATCTCCAAGAGGAAATGGCTAGAAGAGAGAAAGAATTTCTTATGAAAAAATAAGAAGATTGATGCACTATAGCAGGGTTGACTCAAGAACTCGAAGATATGAGAATGGGAATAGCCCAGCTTGATTTAAAAATGACCAGGAAAGCCTTAGAGGCCGGGGCATTACCTATGCATGAACAAGTGATGAAACTCCAGAGCGACATGTGATTGATCCAATTCGAGCTTAGGAGCATTGTCGGAGCATCCAAGAGGATCAGGACCAAGGAAGTACCTTCCATGTCATATCTTTAGTATCTTCGCCCCTGCGTGGGTTTTATTTCCATGTATGTCTTTACTTTACCTAAATTCTCCCCTGCGTGGGCGTGACTTTTGTGCAAATATCCTTTCCCCTAAAATGTATCCCCCTTTCGGCTAGCATTTGTATCCCTTTAAAAAGGAAATTTTCCATATATATATATACATGCTATTTTGGGGGCAATAGAATGGTTCAAATACGTCACATACATCGTTCAAACTCGCTAGGCCTAACCTTGGCATAAAAAGCTCACCCAGTTAGGATGCGATATTACTATGATATTATCATGATATTATTGTTATATAAACTATTATGTGTTATGTGTGTCTCGTGAATCAATGAAAAAATGTTCCACTCCATGCCGAAAATTTCTAGAACACCGTAGGCAAAAATACTTCAAGTCTTCCAAGTTTCTCCAAAAATCGTAAAGCCTTCTAAAAACTTCCTAAAAAGTTTCGTTCTTTTAGGAAAGGTTGAAATGGAGGCCGTGACTATGCGAGAGAGAATGCTAAGGATCCGAGAGAAAATGGAGAAGGTTCATAGAAAACATGAGAGAGTTGATCAACTCATGGAAATTGTCTTAGCTCGGTCCAAGGAGGTGGAATAGCAGACCGCCAAGGCTAAAGAGAGAATTGATGCGATTGACCAAATACTGGAAAAAACCGAGACTAAGACTGAACGAAACTTTTACCTAGAACTCAAAGAATTGCTCCTGAAGTTTGAGGATGTCACTGGAGGATTGGAACAAGTCAACAAAGGGAAGGAAAGAGTAACTGAAGAACCCGAAGACAATGAGCAAGTGCCCATGGAGATCACTACTGAAAGGGCCCAACTCTTTGACACGAGAGTCCGCCACTAGACCAAGGTTATGGGTAATGCTATTTGGCCTTCCAGATTCAGGCTAGGAGGGAAGCCCATCACCCTCAAAGTTCACTTCCGTGAATATACCAAAAAGCCAAAGGTGATTATCTGTTCAGAAATTTAGGAGACCCTTAAAGCTATGGGGGTCCTGCATCCTGACCAATTTGAGGTATTCGGATGTCACCCTCACAATGAGCACAAAGAATGCGCCTATCATCCATGTCGTAGAGGATACACTACCGATGAATGAAATGCCCTAAGAGTCCAGATTTACCACATGATCACTAACGACCAGATAAGCCATCTGTGGGGCCCCCGAATTATCCTTGCATGTGACTAAGTTGGCTATGGCATGCCCATCACTGAGGAAATGATGATTCATCGCTATGATTTCACTGTCTTCCAGGAAACTTACTATGAAATCTATACTAAGCTGGTCCAAACTGGGATACGGGAGCCCATGGAAAGGAAATCGGGGAAAATGCCCAGGGCTTGGCATTAGGGGAAAGAAGTTTGCCTCTACCACAAAGGGATTGGAGGCCATGATATCGAGACTTGTCGCCACTTTCGGGTCGATTGTGAATACCTCATTGACATGGGAAAAATCGAGCTGGAGTTTCCCCTTTATCATCCTTGAAGAAAAAATCAAGAAGAGTTTAGAAGATCCCATCATCAAGAGCTGAAAGTAGTAGAGTTTTAGCTTTCAGTTTCTTTATTTTTATTTTCGATGTCTTCTTTTACTTTCCCCTCGTATTTAGAATAGTGGATGAAATAAAATGAGATAACTTATCTATCACAAGTTCAAACTACGTAGGGCCTGAATTCTCCTTCATGAGATACATGGATGCCTTCAAGGCCCGGCCCATGTCTTTAAGAAATTGTCATTTCTCCATATCGACGAAGATGATGAAGAGTTCGGGAGAACAATAGGCAGAGATGTTACAAGATCAACAAAATAAACCTTTCCTGAAAAAACCTACTTATCCCAAATCAACGGACAAAATCCTGTCCTTTGAAATGATTGAGTCAAAACCACCCGTGGACCAATTTGCCTTGACGAAAAGCAACTTTTATGTTTTTAAAGAAATTCCTATGTGTTTATTCCTTGTCATATATCTTGTATTATTCATCACTAACGAAACCTAACATAGTGGCCTTTTAGTTGTTTTTCATCTTAACAGATAAAATAAATCGGTTTTTGTTGACAAAAACTGGTTGAACACTCTACTTCGCTCGCTCGAAAGCACACTTGAATCCATCCTCTGACCTCGCTTTTCTGAAGAAAGAATGACTGATAGTGAGGAATAAAACACCTTGGCTATAAGGGACAGCGTCATCGCTGGACAAAATGAAATGATCGCAGAGCTTGCAAAGAAATTAGAAAAGATGCAGGAAGAAGTGCAAAAGGCAAAAGACATAGCTAGCTTGGCAATCGCCGCCAATACTCCTTCTTTGGGCGACTCTCAGCCCCCTCCTCAAAACCCTCCACTCAATTCTCCGCAAACCGGAAATCAACCAAAAGACATCCCCTCCTCTTCCATTCCCAGGGCTTCAAACGAACCTGTCCACAATAACCCCTCCCTCGTCAGGTCCCTATACCAGACCCATACTCCACCTGTTCAACATACTAACAAGAATAACAATCCAGGTGCCTATCTCCCACAGAACCCTCCAAACCTCCAAAACACTCCACAAAACACCTACAACACTCAAAACAACCATCCTAATGTCACCAACTCCGTTAACCCACATAGATTTACCCCCATGTACCCAAATACTGCTCCACACATCCAGCCCCCACCTGTGCAGAACCTACCCCTCACTTTTCATACCATAACAGATCCATACCCCATCCTCCAGGAGAATCCTAAGTTAGATCATTATTAAGAGAAAGAAAGAGAGTTGAAGTCCGCAGAATTGAAATGTGACCTTGATATGGCACAAATAAGGGAGGAAATAGCCCAGATTCGAGAGTTGCAAAATTTGCCTTACGAGAAGGGATACGATTATGACGATATTTGCATTCACCCTGAGATGAACCTACTAGAAGGATTCAAAATTCCAAAGTTTGAAATCTTCAATGGTGTTGGGAGTCTCGAATCCCACCTAAGGAATTACTGTGATCAGATGGTCGACGCCCGAAGGAACGACGCCCTGCTAATGAGACTCTTTAGTCGAAGTTTGAATAGAGAGGCATTGGAATGGTTTGCCTCCCAAGAATTGAAAAAGTTGTCCAAGTGGAGCGATCTCACCGGAGACTTTGCCTAGAGATTGCATACAACGTAGAAGTTGTCCCGGATTGCTATTCCCTGGGACACATTAGGCTGAAATCTAATGAAGATTATAGAGATTATGTTTACAGGTGGAGAAAAGAGGTTGCAAGAGTCCGGCCTCCTATGACCGAGGAAGAAATAAGTGTGGTGTTTATGCGCGCCCAGCAGTCAGAAGTTTATGATAAAATGATATCGGCGGTAAAGGCCCAGTTCGCCGACTTAGTCAAAATCAGAAAGATTGTAGAAGAAGGGCTCCGACGTGGAAAGATTATCAAGACCCCAGTTTCTTAGGGACCTACAAGCCCCCCCAAGAAAAAGAGATAAGAGGCATCTTTAGTGTTTTTCAATACTAGTCCAAAACCACATAAACCCTTCGGAGCTAATTATAAGAAGCCACTTGTTCCAATAACCCCTCCCCCAGCTCCACAAAACCCTCAACCAATCTTCTATACTTAGCCCATCTACGAAACTCCAATGCGAAATATACAGCCCACATACCAAGCTCCAATTCCAAATATGCATCCCACCTACAAAACACCTCCCCAGAATTTTCCAGTGTACCAAAGGGCTCCCAAAAATTAGAACAATCACCGGGTTCCTCCTCCCGCTAACCCTGGTCTCTCTCGAACGAATTTGGAAAAGAAAGTTCCTTGAACATTCACTCAATTGGTCAAAACCCGAACTCAGTTGTATGAAAGACTGAAAACCTCCAGATTAGTTCAGCCCATTCAGCATAAACCAGGCAATGTCAACTCTTCTTTTTACAAAGCTGATCGATATTGTGCCTATCACTCGGGAGGCACAGGGAATAGTATGGAGGATTGTATCAATCTGAAACACAAGATTCAAGATTTGATCAATCAGAAAGTAGTAAACTTACAGACAGCACCGCCAAAGGTTAATAACAACCCACTTCTGAATCACGGAAGAGCCACTATAAACATGATCAAAATAGAGAAAGAATGGTTCACAAGCAGTTCCATAGTATTGACGAGCCACAGAAAGCCTGAGGAACTAGAAAGGCCTGTAGCTGCTTTGAGCATTGCAGAGAAGCCGCAATTTGCTGTGTTGGTGCTGGCCAAAAAAGAGTTCATAATTGAAGCCGCCGTGACTCACGGCATGACAAGATCTGGGAGATGTTATGTCACTGATTATCTGGAAGATGATGCTTACAAGAAGAGTCTGCAAAAAAGGCCAATCACTGAAGGCGAAGCAGAAGAATTTTGGAGGAAGATGCAACCCAAGGAGTATTCGATCGTGAAGCATTTGGAAAAGACCCCAGCTCATATTTCTATTTGGGCTTTGTTGATGAGTTCCCAATACCACAGACATGCGTTACTCAAGATTCTAAATGAATCTTACGTGCCCACCAGTACCAGTGCAAAAAATTTGATTGCCATGGGAAGCCAAGTCCTGGGAAGCCGCCACATCTATTTTGGTGAAGATGAGTTGCCTTTTGAAGGCGTGATGCACAACAAGGCTCTACATATCACTATTCAGAGTTAAGAAAAGGTCGTGAATAAGGTACTGATCGATGAAAGATTAGGATTGAACATCTGTCCATTGTCTACACTGACCCAGTTGTAATACGATTTGGGAAAGATTCATCAAAGCAGGATCAATGTGAGAGCCTTTTATAGAGGAATGAGAGATACCCTTGGAGAAGTCAACTTATACATCCAGATGGGAGCCGCTGAATTTTGGACAGATTTCCAGGTCATGGATATTACCACTAGTTACAATTTTCTTTTGGGGCGGCCATGGATTCACAAAGATGGAGCTGTGCCATCTACCCTACACCATATGCTAAATTTTTTTTGGGAAGGGCAGGAAGTAGTGATTCATGGAGAGGGAAGCCACCTAAGTCGCCCAAACGGCTGTGTACCCACAATCGAAGAGGTCCCGAGAGGGAGTGACTTCTACACGGTGGAAATTGTGAATGCCACAGAAGAGGACCTGGCTCCTCAAACCCCCATGCCACCCATTTACAAGATGCTTGCGACCACAATGCTGAGGTGTGGTTATGAACCAGGCTCGGGGCTAGGAAGGAACTCTGACGGTCGGATCGAACCTTTGAGTATCCCTGGACAGTTGATCAAGCACGAATTGGGGTATGTGATCCAAGCAGGTAAAGCCAGCAACAAAGAAAAAAAGCAGTCAAGATTTCCTAAACTACTTCCTCATCTATATTAGTCATTCCCAGTGCGTATTAGTCCTCCGAGCGATGGGTTAGAGGATGGAATAGGAGATCTATTCGAGGAATATGATGCTATGATGGAAGAAATCCCTGAAGCGCCTACGATTAGGGATGCCCAACCAGGAGAAAAGCTACAGAACTGGGTTGCCACTCCCTTGGCTACTCTCCACTCGGCTAGGTAGATAAAGACTTTGTTTTACAAAATTTGGCGACGGTCCAGATGAGGCTCTACGACCCGCCTTTTATGTTTTAAATCCCCTCGTACTGTTTACTGCTTTCCAAAAGGCATGCACCTACATTTATGTAGGTGGTAGCCATAGCTTGTAAACATTTCTTGATTTTAATGAAAGCCTCCTTATTTTGAAATATTTGCCGTTCAAAAATTATTTTTGCTTGCTTGTTATTTTCTAACCTGTTTCGTTTTGATTTCAGTAATAATAAGATGAAACCTGCCACTATCATATCGTGTCAAGAGTTTAACAAATAACCCGAGTCACATGACGATGGTTTTGAAGAATATGATGAGATATTAACAACAGAATTAAAAGACTTTGAGAACCGAGAAAAACCTAACCTGGAAGAAACCGAGGTGGTCAATCTAGGAGACAACCAAGAGGCCAGATAAACCAGGATCAGTGTCCATCTAACAGAAGCACAGAAAAAGGAACTCATTAAGTTACTCCGAGAGTATATCGACATGTTTTTCTGGGCCTACAGCGATATGCTAGGGCTAAGCACAGACATAGTCTCCCACAAGCTTCCTATTAATCCAAGGTTTGATCCCATAAAGCAGAAGATTCGCCAGTTCAAGCCAGATCTAAGTCTGAGAATCAAGGAAGAAGTGACCAAACAAATTTAGTCCGGAGTTGTGGAAGTCACAAAATATCTTACTTGGTTGGCCAACATCGTCCCAGTTCCTAAGAAAGATAGGAAGATCAAAATCTGTGTCGATTATCGAGACCTGAACAGGGCCAGTCCCAAAGAAAACTTTCCATTGCCCAATATTCATATCCTTATCGACAACTGCGTGAAGCACGAGATGCATTCATTCATGGATTGTTTCGCCGGGTACCATCAGGTCTTAATGGATGAAGAAGATCAGATAAAAAATCCTTTATCACCCCCTGGGGTATCTACCATTACCGAGTGATGCCATTTGGTCTCAAAAATATGGGTGCTACTTATATGCGGGCCATGACAACCATTTTTCATGATATAATTCACAAAGAGATTGAGGTGTACGTAGATGATGTGATTGTCAAATCTCGAGAGAGTTTGGATCACTTAACTCATCTAAGGAGGTTCTTTGACTGACTGAGAAAATACAACCTAAAGCTAAATCTCGCCAAGTGTGCTTTCGAAGTGCCAGCTGGCAAGCTGTTGGGATTTATAGTCAGTAGAAGGGGCATCAAGCTTGACCCTTCAAAGATCAAAGAAATTTAGGAGTTTCCTCCCTTGAAGACCAAGAAAGGGGTCATGAGTTTCCTGGGAAGGTTGAATTATATTAGTCGGTTCATAGCTTAATCAATGATTATTTGTGAACCCATTTTCAAGTTATTGAAGAAAGATGCGTCGACTAGTTGGACCAAGGAGTGCCAGTAAGCTTTTGTCGTATCAAGAACTACTTGTCCAGTCCTCCGATATTGGTTCCTCCAAGAGAAGAGAGCCTGTTATTACTGTACCTGTCAGTTTCAGAAAATACCTTCGGGTATATCCTGGGACAACATGATGAAACTGGAAAGAAGGAACGAGCTATTTATTATCTGAGTAAGAAGTTCACTCCGTGCGAGGCTCGTTATACTTTGTTAGAAAAGAGTTGTTGTGCTTTGACTTGGGTCACCCAGAAGTTGAGGCATTATCTGTCGTCCTATACGACATATCTCATTTCCAGAATGGATCCCCTGAAGTACATATTCCAAAAGGCCATGCCTACAGGGAAGTTGTCCAAATGGCAGATATTGCTATGTGAGTTCGACATCATATATGTGACTCAAAAAGCAATCAAGGGACAGGCCTTAGCAGATCATTTAGCAGAAAATCCGGTTGATGAAGATTATGAATCGCTCCAAACTTACTTCCTCGATGAAGAGATTCTGTTCGTAGGTGAGGATATTGCTGAGTCATACCCCAGTTGGAGATTGTTCTTCGACGGAGCGGTCCACCTCAAAGGTTCGGGCATTGGAGCAGTCTTGGTATCACAAACTGGTCAACACTATCCGGTGACAGCCAAACTCCATTTCCCATGCACTAACAACATGGCCAAGTACAAATCTTGTATTCTCGGTATCCAACTTGCTATTGATATGAATTTCCGAGAACTTTTGGTCATAGGTGATTCCGATTTGCTAATTCACCAAGTTCATGGTGAATGGGCTGTGAAGAACCCCAAGATCGTGTCGTATGTGAAAATGGTTCAAAATTTGTGCTAGAGATTCAGGAAGATCAAATTCAAGCATACACCAAGGATTCATAATGAGTTTGTCGATGCCTTGGCAACCATATCCTCCATGATTCAACATCCCGATCAGAATTATATCAATCCGTTGATAATAGGTCTCAATGAACAACCTGCGCACTGTGCGTAAGTTGAAGCAGAATCAGACGGAAAACCATGGTATTATGATATCAAGAGGTATCTAGAAGTTGGAGTCTATCCCAAAGATGTGACCGCCAACCAAAATAAAACCATTCACCGAATGGCCAACAACTTTTTCCTAAATGGAGAAATCCTGTATAGGAGGACTCCGGACCTTTGATTCTTAAGATGCGTTGATTCGGTTGAAGCCACAAGACTATTGGAAGAGGTACACGCTGGAGTGTGTGGCCCCCA